>JAUZST010010548.1:0-12365 GCA_034779995.1 Parotocinclus haroldoi | reverse complement strand
AACTCCCTGAAAGTAGAAGGAAGAAACCTTGGGAGGAACCAAGACTCAAAAAGGGACCCGACCTGCTTGGGTGGCCCTAGATGTTAACTGAATAATTGCTTAAAAGTATATTAAAGCAATAGTAAAATTGAGTGAGTAAATATAATTTAAAACAATAATAAAATTTAAATGAGTAACAAAATTCGAAATAAATAAAGCAGATTTTAAAAAGGGGTCTTCAGTGGGACGTCCTTGGAGGGACTTCGTCTCTTAATGAAACTTATGATGTTGGGACGTGTCCCCGTCAGATAACAGGGATCAACTTTTAATTAGGAGAATAATACCACCCGTCGAAAAAGTAATCATTATTATTATTATTATTATTATTATTATTACTACTAAGCAAAGTAAAAAGAAAAGTAAACGGGGAGGAGTCTAGCCAGTGAGCCAGAGCACAGAATCAGGATCCTTTCCTCACACTCGGACCCACTGAAATGGTTTAGAAGATGTAAATCTGGTGTGACGGCTGCTTTAACACCAAGCTATCAGAGCTGTCACTGGAAGTTCCACGCCTCTTAACTGCTCCGGACCACGTTACCCCTGTATGGCATCATGACCGACAGTTCGCGTTAGATCGAACTGTGGACATTTTGGTATCAGACACTCACCATGCACACCAGTTTGCGCTCAGGTGCGTCTCCGTCAGAGCTGCTCTCCATTTCCTCTCCTCCAGACATGCCGTCATCGACGCCTCCAGCAACACGCACGACCTCCACATGCAGCCGCCCTGCCACCTGCGGGTGCACACACGCACACAACATGCTCGATGGAACTGGCAACCATCTAGGGCTGAGGTTCTTTCAAACTATATCTTCAATTGCAAATTCAGCCGCTCTCGGAATCCTAAAACGCGAACACTTCTTCCCCCGACTGGTCTATTTGAATAATTTTTTCACCCCCGTCAAGAAAAAATGTACATTTCCGAAATAAACACTCGATCCAGTAATCCCGTCCAGTCCAGTACGTACCGGTACGGTACGCCAATCGTCGTAAAACACAATGAAAAAGAAAAAAAAGTCGACGACCTAGGGCGTGTTTATGTTTATTTTATTATATCAGTCCATGGGTGCGATTTCAGACACTCCCTCAGCCTCGGCACCGCGATCCCAGTGCCTCAGTGGCTACTTAAACTTCCCGCCTTTATATTTATCTTATTTTATGTATTTGTTGATTATTACACTGCTCACGAAAAGGAGGGGATATTTCATTCACATTGTTTTATTACGCTCCTTTGCTTAATTCATGCCTTTAATCATTAATTACATACAGATATAGACATAAAAGCATTTATTTGGAGATCAGGACGGATTCACCTCCTGCAGTCCGCTTTATAGTGTGTTCGTAATGTGCGTCTCTAAAACCCGGTTGCCAGAAATGAACAAATTCTACGGTGAGAGAGACAAAAAGTGTTCTTATCGAGTAACCGTACCACACCGAATATAAACACGGAAAGAAACGACACACTGGCCGAACGCAAGCTGATCTTGTAGTGAAACTATTTGGATGCGCGAGAAGCGCCATCTAGTGGCCGTGTGAAGAGCAGCGCTCTTGTTCGAAGACGGGAGGTCTTTTAACTGCCCTAGCAGTGCTTTAAGTAGGTAAATAAAGCATGTAATGCGGAAGTTTAGTGCCCAACACTACGTCGATCCACTGTGGGTTAAGAGAGCTGGGCGTGTTCGCTAACCTCTCCTTTCTGATTGATGATGGGCACCGCGTACTGCAGCTTCACGTCATAGAACAGGCAGGACAGGAAGACGTTCGCCACGCCGATCAGACTGTGATTGACTTGCTCATCGAAGAACGGGTCTGCTCTCTTAAAGTACGACCGCATGACCTGGGAGGTACAGGAGACGAGTCAGTCAAATTAAATCCTGCCTCGTTATGTATTAGAGAGCACGCCCGTCTGTAACAGCTGCAGTAAAAGGGTGTTCAGATTTACAGGGTTGTCCTCGTCGTAGTCCTTCCATTCCTGGTAGAGCTCCCTCATGTCCACCAGTCTGTTCTCCATCTTCTCCAGCGCCCAGATCTGTTTGCCTTTGCCTTTCCGTCTGACCTGAACGGCGGGTTCACTCAGCACAGCGTCTCGCTACAAAGGACACATGAACTGAAATGATCATGGTGATCATAGCTCTACGGTGACCGGCTCGAACCCTGTTTCATTCTCTCAAGGCACAAAATCCTACAGCGACTTTATGTACAAAACAAAGTAAAGTCGACAGGCATTATTTTTTTACATTATGTCACTCATATACTCATTTACACTAGCGTTTTATACGCTATAGTGTATTCTCCCTATTAGAATACTTTTTACAATATTAACTCTATAAAGTAGCTAATTTATAAGTCTACAGACGTTTTACTTTTATATCATTATATTCTTAATAAGTTTAAACGGGGAGTTTTTCCTTGCCACCGTCGCCCTAGGCTTGCTCGCTTTGGCATCGGGCTTAGATAACGGAAGCTAGACTAGGTCTTGAGAACTGGACGTGAAAATGTAAAATGTTCCCACAAGATTTTTACGCCTCAAAGCAATACGCACTGGACACGATGCGTTTTTTTTCCCCTTTTAATTTAAGACGTGCTTTTGCTGCTCGTACAGACGTGCAAACAGAAACATTTAAGAAGTCTATAGGATTTATTATTAATTACGGAAGCATTATAAATTAAGACAAAGAGCTCCGTGTTCCCGAGGGGGAGATGAAAACATGGTGTTCGAAAAGGCTGCCGGCAGACTGAAAATACAGGAGCTGCTTCAAGAGGCGCAGAAGCGAGAGGTCAGTCCGCTAAAAGATATATGCCTATAGAGTACTGTCACATTAAAAACCTGCTTCCATTCTACTCTGGCTCAAATTACCATGGTTTTGGCTGCTTATTTGTGGTTTTGACTGATTTTTAAAACTGGTTTTCTAACAGCATCTACTGTGTAAAAGCACGACACAAATACAGTTTAATTGAATGTAATGCCATACGCATGTTTTGTGGTCTATTGGATCTAACAGAATTAGATCTAAAACCACATCAAGGCAAGACTTGTTAAGACTTGCAACTTTCCTGTCTTTGAACAGACTCAGCTTAGCCTTCATAGCTTTATGACGATCTACTGAATATAATTTCTGTAGCCACAGTTCCCTTAATACGTGCGGGTTGTTTACCAGAAGTTTACCTAAACCACAATTGCATGGTCTGTCAGATTTATACGGAGGGGGAATTTACACAGAGTCCGAAACTGTCAGACAGGGACACAGGGTATAATGTTTAATTAGAGCCTATTTTACCGTGTATTAAAATCAGGCCGACCAATCAGGGCTCGGTTGCCGGGCAGAACAGCTCATTATGCTAGCAGCCGAGCACAAGAGCTTACAGGACAAGCAGCAGGTTGTTTATGAAAACATGGATATTAACTATTTAAAGAAACTGACTGGATGGACTTGTTTTCTTACTTACATAAGAGCATTCTGGTCTGTTTGTGCCGACAAAAAAAAGAACCAAACAGCTTTCTGCACTAAGGTTTGTTAGACACTGACACAATGAGAGACTCTGTGTCTCACAAAGAGAAGGTGGGAAAAAAGGAAGCAGACGTGGACAGGGAGTTTAAAAAAAAAAAAAAAAAAAAATCAGCCTAAAAAGGCCGCTAGTCGTACGGGGAACGACTTTTAGCGTCTGCTAAAAGTGAGCGTTGGAGTGTTATGAGTTGATTTGCATATTACAAGCAAAACAGGGACTGTAGTCTGATTGACCGGAGTTACATTTGTCCAAGGGTGACTGCAAGTGGTTCAAATCAGATCAATAAACAATCCCAAATCAAAAAGTGGAAATGAAAAGAAGCTTAAAGTGTGCCAGTACGTTTCAGTAACCAACAACCAAATCAAGGAATCAAATCCCGGGTGTAACCTCATTCCGTTAACGGTTGAGAGCGTAAGGCATCAGGCTCGGCATGGCGGAGGGGGCGTTACCTTCCTGTTGGCATTTAGGTTGGCAGCAGGAATCTGGAGAGTGACTCTGTACTCCGTTTTCTTGTCCAGCTCCTCGGTGATGAAGCTGGCCTCCTGCACCAGCAGGTTGGCCTTCACAATCTGTTCCCGAAGCTTCCTCAGGCTCCGGGTCAGCATGGCCTCTCTGGAAACAGATTTGTTTACAGATTATCCTATACACAGTTCCACTACACCTGCCCAATCACTAATCAGTTTGGCGGAACTGGAAAGGAACGAAAGCAGAGGCAAAGCGATCGAGCTCGGACAGAGACACGGTGTGTGAGATGTGTTTAGTGCGTAGTGCTGAGCGACCGCCTGACCTTTCCTCGCTCCACTGGCGCAGGCGGCTCTGGCTGCTGGGGGCGGAGGACGTGACTCCTCCCACGCTGAGTCTCTCCATGCTGCGGTACTGCTGCTGACTTTGCATGCTCTGCCTTTCGGGGGTGAGCCGTCTGCGCAGCTGCTGCAGCTCCTGCTCGTACATCTGCCGCTGGCGTTCCAGGGCGGAGCGCTTCTCCTCCTCGTGCTGTCGCTCCAGACTCTGCAGCACCGCCTGCATGGGGTCTGAGAGACACGGGCACGCGATGAAGGGGTAAATAGGCAAGGCCCGTCCAGAGACATTAAGATTAGTCCTAAAACAGTTCATCAGCTCCAGCTCCTCTATACTCGGAGCACAGAGGGCCGTAACTCCCTCCATCTCCTGGTTGACTGACAGGGGCGGCACCGCTTCCTCACAGCAAGAAGGTCCCGGGTTCAGACGGTGTCTGCGTGGGTTTACTGCGGTTTTCTCTCACAGTCCAAAGACATAGGTGTTAGGTTAATTTGTGTCTCTAAAGTGGCCCTTAGTGTGTGGCTGTGCGCGCGCCCCGTCTAGGGTTGTTCCTGCCCTTGTGCCCAGCGTTGTCAGGTGGGCACCAGCTGGCCTGCAACCCCGTGTGGATTAAGCAGAAGACGACGCGACCATTTAGGCTTATACGCTACAGCTTTTAAACTCTTTATTTTACCACGCCCTTCTCAATATTTCATTCAAACGAGATAACTTGTAATTCTCGCACATAACATCCAAGCCTCCCAAGGACGATCCTGCCCCGGTTTCTTCCTTATAACCTCTAGGGAGTATTTTCCTTGCCACTGTCACCCTCGAATTATGATTAAAAAAAAAAAAACAAATGTTAACGCCGCCCTTTACACAGAGTCCGAAATTGACTGACTGCGACCATGGGAAAAAAATCTTTTTTTTAATCGAAGCCTGTTCTGACCAATCAGAGCTCGGTTGCCAGGCAGAACAGCTCATCCTGCTAGCAGCAGGGCACAAGAGCTTGTAGGACAAAACGTTTGTGCTGGTTTTATTTTTAAGAAATTGAATTACATTACTTTCAGACAGCCCCCATTAAGAAGCCAAATGGTTTATATTTATAATTTTCAGGCGTCAGTGCTGCCTATGGGGTGGCTTGTGCTTAAAATACACCATAAAGGTTGGACGAGCATCGTCAAAGAAACCAGAAAGCAGCACAAACGATCCACAGCATTTCAATTCCAATCCGTCCGATCGAATGGGGGAGGGGCTTCACATAGATTTACACATTTTAGCTGCTACAACATGTGACCGGTTTCTAGATTACTACGTGGTTGGGGTATTTCTGTAGAAGGAAGGGGTCAGAATGATCGAAACTGCTCCTTCTCCAACATGCATTTTTCCCTAATTAAATCCTGGTACTCCGTTTGTAAAGCAGCTGCGAAGCGCTACTCTCTCACACTCACCGTTACTCCCCAGTGCCTTCATCATGACCTCAGTCTGTGCAAACTCGTAGCTGAAGCTGACCTCGCTCGACACTTCACTGGCTGTGTCTCCATCTGCATCCAGCTGCTCGCTGCTATTACTGTTCTTAATGTTCAGCCCCTCTCCCTCCTCGTCCTCGGTCGCGGGACGAACGCGCCGTTTTGGTAAGTTTATCCTGTGGGACAAAGGAAAAAAGCTCCAGCGCCGTGCCAAAGTATTTGGCCACACCGATGGATTTGTTGCTTCAGCAATGCTATAGTGATAGCGCGATAACACTTGACAGCTTTTATTTGTCGCTCCACAATCCTCTTTTCCACCGATCTTCATTCCTACCTTTGTAAGCTTTGGCATATCTTAAACTTTCCCCCCTGTTCCCCTTCTGAAAAAGCGGTTACTTGGCTGCTACCCTTCCACAAACACCATTCCTGATCAGGCTTGGTCAGACTTGGCAACCCAGCTGTTGTTCAAAGTGCAAGGGAAACACCAAATACTCACCACTGTATCCTACAGAATCTCTTTTTCTTTCGTTCAGTATTTTTGCCATGGCATACAAATCACCTGTGTTCTGTTCATGATTACGTCGCCGAAACAACAATTCTATCGGTGGCCCAAGACTTTTGCGCAGCACAACACACATCATATTGTGAGTACACAACATTACAAAGCAGAAACACTTGAGTCCCGGTACGAGGTTTTGTCCCTGGTGATGAGATCTACCTGAAAAAGTGGTTGTTGCCCCAAAGAATGCGATCGCCGTGCTGAAGCTGCTGCTGGCTCGTGACTGGAGAGCCGTTCACGCACGTTCTGCCAAAACAGAGAGTGGGCTCACTGTTTAAGACATTTAAATTTAAAACATTCAAACCATCTGCTCTGTATTGATGTATGATGATATAGGTCGTCCATATGAATTCCCAGACCCAGAATTTTCTACCAGGGCGCAACCCTGAGCATCAAACTCCCTTCTCCCCCCCACCCCCCAGTAAACGCTGAAAAGAAACAAGATTCCTCAAAACAGCCATCTTTCATTACACCAAGGTCCAGTTCTGACGCCGCCACGCCCACTGTGGCCACCGAGCAGACACCGAGTGCATTTACATGCGCTTAATAATCGCACAACTGGCGGAAATCAGATTTTATCCGTAATCCGATCACAGGTTCTGCATGCGCTTGTGTGGCCAATCAGATCATGGGAAACCTCCGGGCAGTTCCGTGACACGAGCGGTTAATTTGCACTTGTACAGATAATGATCTCAGAAATGTGTTACAAGCTTCAAACTTCAATGTTAAACGATCAGATTTATTTATTTATTTATTTTTACTCACGTATACACCGCTGTTCGGTGGTTGTTTTGCTGCCTTCAGTTCCATGGCACGTTTAATTCTGGGGTTGCCAGATCCAGACATAATAAGAAATGCCAAGAGGCCAATGAAAATATAGCCGCGGGTTTAGAAACATATGGACCTGTCAACCACGGGGGAATTCTCGTTCCATTTTAGGGGTGCTCAAGCAAACCCTAAATTGGGTCGCAGAACCCGAAAAAATAAAGTAACGTATTTTTTTGTTGCCATTTTTACATGGGTGTTTGTCTCTGATAAAATGAAAGACGTTTTTGAAAAGTGTATAGTTTAAACACATTTGAAACATAAAAAAAAATCCCCCCCCCCACCGCCTCTCACATGGTATGACCCAGCGACGGCTTTGTGGATCGCAGGTTTAGCATTAACGGAAGTTTTATGAAGATGTTTTGTTGGGTGCTGCTCTCACTGGGTGAAGAAAAGCTCCCCTGGTCTAACTCTATATCGGCTATACAGGGCGAGTCAAAAGTCACAGGACACACTTTTATGTCAGAAACAAAAGTAAAGGTCTATATTTTAGGTCATCCCCAGGCACGTGGTCGCCATCCTGGATCAAAACGCGGTGATCGTCCGAAGAACTGCTACCAACCAAGAAACCTCAACAACGGTTTTAGCCGCCTTCGCCAAAAGTCTACGATGCGGCACCGGACGTGTCCTGTGACTTTTGACTCAGGCTGTATATCAAAGAGGTGACGTGCTTTGACCATGGCCCGGTTGAGGACTCCCTAAAAAGGGTCGGAGGTTTGCTTCTACGTAAGGCCAAAGCTATGGCTTTATGAGCTCATCGGACTGTAGTGTCGCCTGAATGACGAATTACCTGGAATTCCGGTACGGGTTGAGGAAAACGGCTCCCTCAGGTGTAATATTGATCACACAGTGCTCAGCCTGGATGCCCATACCACAGAGCTGAATGTCCTGCGAGTCTGCTGACCCCACCTTGGTGTGCTCCTGCAAAAGAATTCCCAAATTCACACGCTGCTCTAGAGCGTCTACTAATCGTCTGCCGGGTGGCACCTTTGATCAGCTGACCATGATGCATTTTTTAACATCTGTGGTTTACCTTCAGGTAATAAACCAGCAGCTCGTTGAGGGCGGGGTCAGCGTTGAGGTTAACCAGGAAACATTTGTCCTCGCCCACACGGATACCTGAGGACTGCAACGAAATGCCCAGACTCTCCAGCTGCTTCTGTCTCTCCTGTACACAAACACAATCAACTCAGCTTCGCCTGTGGAATAGCCCATGACTGTGCCCCTACTGCATCCCGACCCCCCTTCTCAGCGGAGGGCGCAGTGTCAAAGGTCAGGACGTGCTAATCCTAATGGCAGTGCCCTCTTTTTAAGGATTGACATGAGCCGGGCGAGGTGATCAGGCATCTGTGGGAGGGTAATAGGTCAGGTGACATGAAACGGAGCCTACACTATTAGGCTGGTGGCTAGGGTGACCGGCCACTTTATTAGGTACACCTGTTCAACTGCTTAACGCTAAGTGTGCTTCAAATCACACGTTCGACTGGCTCCATAATCTCCGCCTTAGACGTCATAGAGGACTCTCGCTTCGGGCATTGCTTATGGTTTATGATCCCCGACGCAGACACTCTGCTGTCCGAATTACCTGTGCTATCTCTTCGGTCTTCCGCAGCTTCTCCTCCCAGGTGACGGTCATCTCCTGGATCAACTTCTCAGACTCCTCCAGCCTCTCCTTCAGCTCTGGAGCTTTCATGGACTGAGGAACACACACACAGACACACACAGTGTAACCATAACTACGTTTTAAGGGCGCGCTGACGCACGTTTTTCCACGAAGCTCTGCTGCTGGCACTGCAATATGGAACCTTCTAAAAATGCCAGGGATGGAAGGCTTGTCGAATTTTTCCAACAGAAGCGAGTTTTGTTATGTTGGTGCAGGTTGCCATGCTCCAGACTGAACCTGTTGGGAGTTTTTTTGGGGGGTTTTTTTCTTCCAAGTGGTTAAAAAAAGTCTATTTTTACTTAAGATATCATGATTGTATGCATTATATGCGTACATACAGGATTACGGGACGTTTGCTTTGATCCGCTTTGAGCCACACACGCTTAAAACAAACCAGCTCAAATCGTAGGCCATCACCTCTCTTAAAATGCGTTCGTTGTGTTTTCTGGCCCAAATGTAACACACAACGCATTCCAAGAGGATTTTGTCAGCGATCTTTATCAAAGAGTTTAACCCGCGAGCACATACTGCATTTAAGAGTCTCCCCCGAACGTGTTGCCATTTCGGCACGTGCAGCCTTGAATTCCAGGGGTTGCCAGATCCCGCAAGAGAAACAAGCACCTAACAGTCTAACGAAACAAACCCCAAAGAAAAAACCCGCAAAGCGCAGAATGAGCAGATCTGGCAACCCTGTTTGCTTCTGCTTCCCTGACAGCTCTACACTATATCCGGTTCGGACTGCATGCACGAGAAACTTTTTTTCGTTTCCTTCAACCGCGTCTGATTTTTAAACCGCGATCAGATCTAAGAAGTGAGGGCGCAATTACATAACTGCAGACTTTTGATGACATCATCATTAATAGGCCAGCCCTGCTACTAGAACACAGCTGGTGGTGCTTTTTAAAGAACTGTAGACCCTCGTTACGTGGCAATAACGTTCTGACGAGGATATTCCTGAAGTTTCATTGAGTGAATTCACCTCCGCTTGAGTGAGCTGGTCTCGAAGCTTCTCCACCTCCTCTCTCAGCTCTCGGATGATTCTGGCGTTCGGATCCTCGTTGACGACAGCGTGGTTAACGATGCTCTTGGCCCGGTCTGCGTACCGCAGCGTGGACAGCGTCTCGTCGTAGTTATCAGCAGCCGGACTCACTGTGGCCACCATGGCAGTTCGGCTGTTCCCTCCTAAGCTGTCCTGTAAGGAAAAAGAAGCCAGAGCAAACAGGCAGCTTCAGGGGAATGGTCGGTAACGATAAGGTCCAAAGTATGAAGGCATGCATTTGAAAAGCAATCCAGTATAACAGTCGATAGCTGAATAAGCGCAAACAAACAGTCAACTTTAATAAACTAAAAAATAATAATAATCCGCTCAAAAGAGCAGGTATTATATTTGGTACTGTTTACTTAAAGGGTAAGTCTTTTATCTTCTGTGGATGGAAGACTTTCAGCTTTCAGCCACACTCGGTAAAAGGTTTATAAATGGTAAACTACAGATACAGAGCCTCCACAGACACTCTGCACCCCTCTCTGACTCTTTATGGTCATTTATGGAGGCATTTCTTGTAAAACCTGCTGGCTGGAACGTTGTGCATAGAGAAATCGCATGTGTGCGAGAAACAGGAAAGGACAGAAGAGGGAAGAGGAAAATGGGAAACTGAAAATCTTTGCCTGATGGGTGAGATGCTCCGGGTTTTACCTTGAGCAGCCATGTAAGCACAGAGTCTCTGTAAGGCACAAACTTGCTCTTGTTCTTCCCGGCGCCCTGGTCAGCGAGAGCAGAGATGACCAGTCCCAGTGTGGTTAGAGACCTGCCCAGAAACACGGAGTGAAACACGGAGAGGCAGCAAAGCCACACATATTATTATATTAACCGCCTCAGGCCATTTTTAACACGTCTGACTTTCCGGAAATGAATCCACATCCCAAGAGAGCAGCCTAGGAAAAGCAGCCACAATTTTGACCTCGATGCGAAAACGGATTAATTTGTTCGTATTGTGTGGGAATGTACGAATCAGAGGAAACGGGTCGTCCCAATGAAGCCATCAGCACGTCAAATAAAGAATTTGAATGGCTAGACACCGCAGGAACTTCGACTTTAACATCAGTCAGATGAGAAAATCTGACCGTTTTGGCCAAGAAGCTAAAACGTGGTCCTGGTTGGATCCTCCTAAAAGATGGATAAGAAGTCAGTATCTCTGTATTTCTGCCCAGTATGGTCTTCAAAGCTGGGAGAATCTGCTCGAGTTTTCAAATTTAATACAAGTATGCAAACAGAAGAAAGGATTTAAATGGGTCGGTGCATTTAGTGCTCGAGGAATTTGTGTCTAAATTTACACACAGGTCGACCGAGTCCACTTTAAGAGGTGATTACATACATACATAACTCCAAAAGTACCCAGGAACCCACTGACAGCCTAGAAGATATTCAGGCAGGGCTGTTTTGTTGGCACGTGGTTACACAAACGCAGTGTTGCTGATAATTAAGCCCTATGGTTTTGTTAGTGACAGATAGGGCCGGGCAAAATGTCTACCAAAAGAGCTTTGGTAAAACCGCTTATGCCACAGCAAGTGTAGACCACTCACAATTTGTGGTGAACGGACCTAAAAACAGTGCTGCTCACCTCAAGTTAAATGGGAGGCTTTTAGACTGTTTACATCCAAGAGTCATGGGGAATGATGGTGGAACAGAGAGGCATTTCAGAGCGTGAATGGTCCTTAAAAACCACTTTACATAAGAAACTTATCATTAACAGGGGATGTGGATTGATTTCGGAAGCAGACACTGAGCAGAAAAACATCTGGAAAGTCTGCCAGTCGACAGTCGTGCCTAGGTCAGCCAAAAGATGTACATAAAACGATTCATAAAGACTCGTACCGATGCAACCTTACATAATACAATACAAGAATGTGGCTCTGATTTACACTAAACTGCTAATAAAAGCTCTTGATCAAAGCTAGTTAATGCTGAGCTGCAAGCACTTTAGCAAAATCAAGGTCCAACAGTTACTGAAGATCAAAACTGAATTAATTTTTGACCAAATTTATTTTGTAAAAAAAAATACTGTTACAGTGATATAAAACTACATGTACCACGATAGAGGATTTCTTCTCCTAACTGGTATTTATGCTAAACATTACATTTTTAATGATGCATTAAGGCAAACTAAAATAAATTCAAATGTTGCACACGTGAGTCTTCATCATTAACCTTTAATTAACCCAAATATGTACTATACATTTTTTTTTTAAATACTGGACCACACTGAAATGAATACTGGAAATCTAATGTGTATCTGAGCTGAGGTTTGTGTGTGTGTTTGTGTGTAAAATGGGCATATACTTGTTAATGTTGCTGCCTTCCTTGAGCCTCTCGCCAGCTGCGCCTGTCTTAGCTGCTCGCTCACTTCCAGCCAGATCGACCAAACTCAGCTTACTCACTTTCTCCCCGCTGGTCTGGAGAGAGAAAGAGAGAGAGAGAGAGAGAGAGAGAGAGAGAGAGAGAGAGAGAGAGAGAGAGAGAGAGAGAGAGAGA
>JAUZST010010547.1:0-31791 GCA_034779995.1 Parotocinclus haroldoi | reverse complement strand
ACTCCAGTTTGCAAATTTATACCTCTATCTCGGTAGAGGCCCACCTTCCAAAAAAAAAAAAAAAAAAAACCTTTCTTTCCCTTTTCGGCCCCTGCCAAGTCGCGCAGGATACGTTCCCAGCTTTCTGCTTCCAAGGATATTAGCTTTCAAGAGCACCCGGAGGAGTTCAGGTTTACCACGGTCTGAACCCACGCAGGACAAGTCGACAGATAGAGGAGGACTTAAGCCAGGGCTGGACTACAGAACTCTGAATCCCCTCCCCAAAAAAACAACCCAATGCGTCATCCATATTTCATCAGTCACTCCAATCCGGGCAGCGCCTCTCACGAACTTCCGGGTTTCCTTTTCCAACCAGGAGCCCAGAGTAACTCATTACCAGGAAGAACCTGTTAAGGAACAGGACCACCCTTTAGCTCTGGAGCAGCTTGAATCCGTCTTGGAATGGACTCCTAGAAGCCCAGAGTGGTTTCTGGTGGGATTCGGACAAGGAACGAGAAGTTCCGCCGAAGATGCTCCCTCTCCCATCTCTGCATACCAATAATACGTTTCTATTAAAACATTAAACGTATAAGGATGTTTAGGACCCAAATGAGGATGGGTTTCCCTTCTGAATCTGGTTCTTCTCAAGGTTTCGTCCTCTTAATCTCAGGGAGTTTTTCCTTGCCACCGTCGCCATATTTTCGGACATACTGGTGGGCGATACGGTGGGTGTAAATGTCTTCGCAGATCCTCTGGAGCTTGTGGGAACTTGTTGAACTCGTTGGTGGCGCGTAAAACGATCTCCGAACAGGTTAGGTTGGACGTCGATTAGGACGTGGCCAAGGCCGCTTAATCACGTCTTTATTGTTGCAGACCAAACAAAAACGGCGAGAGAAAAAGTCACACAGAGGTACTGTATGTCACCAGCCTCCATAAAGCTCATTAGGAGCTGGAACAGTTGGTGGAGTGGTGCTGGATCTTGGCCCTGCTCCTCTTTCAGCAACAAAATGGCTTAATCTGAGCCACGTGACCAGGTCCATCTGATTTCTCTCAGCCCTCAGAGTGGCGCGCCCTTGAAATAGAGTCCCGGCCGTGCCAGGCCCCTTGGCGCGCTGGCACCCGAGGCATAGCAGAGAGTCCAGAAATGTAGGGAAGTCAGAACCTGATCCATCTGGCGATCTTCCTGTCCCACTGTCCCGCGTTTGAACCGGCCTCGCTCCGCTAGTGAGCTGAACTTTCACAGGCGTGACGTCCTTTTTTCACTCCCGATGACTGACGAGAGGAGGATTTTAAAAAGTGCCAGAGAAGCTGATCACGGCTGGGAGCCTCGGCTTGGCCCCTTTATTTGGATGTTCTCTCTGGCCTCGTCCCAATTTGTGTACCTTCAGAGTGTTCCAGATTTAGTAAACAGTCAACGGCGGTGCAACTGTTTCGACACATGGTTTAGTGCATACTGTGTGGTTTGGGACACAGCCCACATTTGAATTCCGCCCCTTATGTTGGGAAAATTGTTGGGAAATAGTTCCTCTGCAGGACAAGTGGCCAACAACAATCCAGCGACGCACTACGGCACTCCGCCTGAAAGAAGAGCAGACAAACGTGCAGATCTCCAGTAATGACCTTATCTCTACGAGGGATTCTGTGAATCCAGAGCTGCAGGACCCACAGGGTAAGCGAATTTAGGTATCTGTACTTTCAAACCAGCACCGTAAAAGCAGGCAAAAACGGAGTAAAGTTACAATAAAAGCAGACAAAAATAGAGAAAAGTTATAATAAAAGTAACGACAACAACAGCCAAAAACAGAAATGTCGAATACAAAAGTAGCCAAATACAGAAACATTGGTGTAAAAGCAGCTAAAAACAGAGAACAGTTATAATAACAGCAGTAAATATATATATATAAAAGTCACCATAGAAGCAGAAAAAAACAGAAAAGTTACGATAAATGCAGCTAAAAACATATAAAATTATCAAAGAAGCAGCCAAAAACATAGAAAAGTTACAAAAGAAGCAGGGAAAACTTACGATAAAAGTAGCCAAAAACAGAAACATTGGTGTAAAAGCAGGCAAAAACTGAGAAAGTTATCAAAAAAGCAGCTAAAAACACATACAATTATCTAGGCAAAAACAGAAAAAAGTTACAAAAAAGGAGCCAAAAACTGAGAAAAGTTACAAAAAAGGAGCCAAAAACTGAGAAAGTTAGCAGAAAAAACAGAAAAGTTACGATAAATGCAGCTAAAAACATATAAAATGATCAAAGAAGCAGCCAAAAACAGAAAAAAGTTACAAAAAAAGGAGCCAAAAACTGAGATAGTTACCATAAAAGCCGCCAAAAACATAAAAAGTTACAAAAGAAGCAGCTAAAAAAAAGAGAAAAGTTACGATAAAGGGAGCCAAAAACAGAAACATTGGTGTAAAAGCAGGCAAAAACTGAGAAAGTTATCAAAAAAGCAACTAAAAACATAGATTAGTTACAAAAAAGGAGCCAAAAACTGAGAAAGTTAGCAGAAAAAACAGAAAAGTTACGATAAATGCAACTAAAAACATATAAAATGATCAAAGAAGCAGCCAAAAACATAGAAAAGTTACAAAAGAAGCAGGGAAAACTTACGATAAAAGGAGCCAAAAACAGAAACATTGGTGTAAAAGCAGGCAAAAACAGCACTACGTGTGTCACATGCGAATTTATTTCTGTAGCTCTTTTTATAACGGTGCATTGTCTCAAAACAGCTTAACCTCAAATCTAAGCACCGAACCCCTCGCTGAGCAAGTCTGGGGCGACAGTGGCAAGGAAAAGGTCTCTGTCCGGAATATAAGAATGGAATAAGTAAATAATTGTGAGCAGAAGCCCGGGGACGCTTTTGGTCGAGGAACAGCCCCGTTTGCTTGAGAGTCGGTGTCGGTTTATGCCTCGACCTTGGACGTTCCCTATAAAAGCCGTGAGCACAAGAGCTTGTCAGTCGGCGGGACTGGGCACCGGGCAGACAAATGAGGTGCTGTTTTAGCCAAGGTTGGGGGTTAATGCGATTACAGCGCCTCCCGGCAGGCCTGTTCTGCGCCTCCCTTATGGTCCGTACACGGAGGTCATGCCTGGGCCGCGCCGACAGCCTTTATTTGTGGGAATCTGGTTCCCCGTGCTCTCTGAGTCACTCTGTTTTGTCTCTGAGCGTCCAGCCAGGAAGGGAACGTGCTTGAAATCCAGCGGGACGAAGTTCTGACGTTAAGTCGTAAGGGCCACGGTGGGCCATGAAATCCAATAAGGCCACTAAATTACAGAAGACAATTACAGAAGACGCCTGTCTGCCACAGCCATGTCTGAAAGGGGCGCTTCCTGCCCAAACTCAGAGTAAGGTAACTGTCCTAATGCAAAACAGACAGAGCCAGTGCGATGTGTAGAACCGTGTGTGTGTGTGTGTGTGTGTGAAGGGTTAAAGGGAGCCTGGAATGTGAATTCTGACCAGACCACCACTATTAATGCGCTGCGGCACGGGACGTTTAATAATCCATGATCCCACATTGTTTCCATTGCTAAGTGACCCCTGAGATATCGAGCGCCCATGCTGTAACCAAGACGAACATCTGGGAAAAATAGGAACAGTCAGTAGCGCTGATTCTTCATCACCTGTACCTCCACTTTTTTCGGGCTGGAAACCCTCCGGAACTGACACTGATTGGTCCAAACGCTGTAGACTCCCAATACCTGCTCATTCGCTTTTAATTTTAGGTCTTTCTTTTAAGTAAAGATGTTTTCTTTAATAGATTATAAAATCCCAGAGTGAGAAGGTATTGATCTGTGCTGTGCATACCTATTAATATTGCTTTTTAGCTCTACTTTGCACTTACTTGTGTTACTGCTGCTGTTTCTTCTGATTCGCTCTGAGCCAGTGCAAGGAAGTCTCGTTCTTGTGCTTTGTTCTCAAAGCCAAACAAAACTAACAGTGAGACAGCTGTCAGAAAAGAGAAAAAGAGTAAAGAGAAGAGCAGTTTTAAAAGCAGCAAATTTAGGCATCTGAACGTCCAAAACACAGCCGTAAAAAAAAAAAACAGAGAAAAGTTTCCATTGAAGCAAATAAAAACAGAAAGGTTCCCGTAAAGCAACCAAAAACAGAGAAAAGTTTCCATTAAAGCAACCAAAAACAGAGAAAAGTTCCCATTAAACCAACCAAAAACAGAGAAAAGTTCCCATTAAACCAACCAAAAACAGAGAAAAGTTCCCATTAAAGCAAATAAAAACAGAAAGGTTCCTGTAAACCAACCAAAAACAGAGAAAAGTTCCCATAATAGCAGCCAAATTCTGAGAACGGTTCCCATTAAAGCAAATAAAATCAGGGAAAGGTTCCTATAAAAGCAGCCAAAAAGAGAAAAGTTCCTGTTAATGCTGCCAAAATGGAGAAAGTTCCCATAACAGCAGCCAAAAACAGAGAAAACAAGTAAAAAAAAGCAAAGGAAAGCGATCAATAAAGGCAATTTAATTGAAATCGATAAACAAGTTAATATCAGAAATTGCAGCTGACAAGAAAAAAACCCCATTGGAGAGAAAAGTGATGAAGAAACCAGTCCAAACCGACACCAGCAGTTAACAGTAGTACAAAACGTCATCAGGAAAACGTCAAGGAAACGTGGAATAACGGCAGAGAAACGCCGACAATAAACAGAAAGGGCGAGCAGTCAAAAACCAAGAGAAGGCAAATAAGCAACTTTCCCTAAGTAGCTCGTCATTTCGGAGGCCCAGAGCGGCCCTTATTCGTTTCATACAAAGTGTTTTGTTTTTTCGTTTTTTTTTTTCCTGTCTCCAAAAACTCGGGGGCCGAATGTGGACACTCCTCGCTAGCAGCTTGTTCACTCTAAGCTTTACAAGTAAACAAACTCACACGAGCGCGCTCACATCCATCCGGCCCGCTCCATTTTCTGGGAAATGGATCCAGCCGGAGAAAAAGAAATAAAAATAAAAAACACACACACACACACACAACAACGCAATCGTGGTCCAAACAAACACAGGCTCTCCCGCAGATCTCAAAGCGAAACCACATGGATGTGCACTTTGCTTTGCTTTCCTCCCGACGTGCCTCCTGTAAGGCTCCTCTGAGCGATGGGTTCGGGAAACGCCGAGCGTGAAATTCGGTAAGGGCTCAGAGAGCCGCGTTTGGATCCGCTTTCTTCCAGCTGCGTTGGAATGACCGTAGATTAAAAAACGAGCCGAGCCGAGCCGAGCCAAAGGCCGTCTCGATTCAGACCGGCGTGCTGTGGAACCCACCCCCCCCCCCCCCACCCCCCAACGCTGTTTGGAGTCGCTTTTCAACGCCGTATGAAATGTGGACGATATGTTTATGATTTATAATGCAATCAGGGCTCTTGGAAGGGGGCGCAGAGCGGGGACTGATCCACACACACACACACACACACACACACACAAACACACACCAAAAACTCACATCTACACACAAACTCTTTTCTTTTCTCTGACTGTCGCAAACGGAGCCGTTTGTTCTGCTTCGTTAGCGTAGCATCGACCCGGAGCTCGAAACCAACAAAGCCGGCTCTTTTAGGAAAACCTAGAAGGCGAGTCTTAGTCTTAAAAGTTTCCCAAACTTTCTGACCGGCGTGTTAAACGCTTTATGTATAAAAAAGCGGTTCCTGTTTATGCTGCCAAAATGGAGAAAGCTCCCGTAAAAGCAACCAAAAACAGAGAAAAGTTCCTGTGAAAAAAGACAAAAACAGAGAAAAGTTTCCATAAAACAAAACAGAGAAAAGTGCCCATAAAAGCAACCAAAAACAGAGAAAAGTTCCCGTAAAAGCAACCAAAAACAGAGAAAAGTTCCCATTAAAAAAAAACAGAGAAAAGTTCCCGTCAAAAAAATAAAAACAGAGAAAAGTTCCCATAAAAAAAAAACAGAGAAAAGTTCCCATAAAAAATTAAAACATAGAAAAGTTCCCGTAAAAAAAAAAAAAACAGAGAAAAGTTCCCATAAAAAATACAAATAAAAACAGAGAAAAGTTCCCGTAAAAAAAAAATAAAATAAAAACAGAGAAAAGTTCCCGTAAAAAAAACAAAAACAGAGAAAAGTTCCTGTAAAAAAAACAAAAACAGAGAAAATTTCCCATAAAAATAAAAAAAATAAAACAGAGAAAAGTTCCCTTAAAGAAAAAATTAAAACAGAGAAAAGTTCCTGTAAAAAATAAAAATAAAAACAGAGAAAAGTTCCCATAAAAGCAGAGCTCGAAACGACAAAAGCCGGCTCTTTTAGGAAAACTTCTTAAGCCTCTTGGGTGTTAATCTTAAAAGTTTCTGGCACTTTATGTACTGTAATATTCCCTCTAGTAGAGTAAAAAAAACATCAGATTTTTCTCATCGTCAGCCTTTTTTAACACATAGTAGAGAAAAACGCTAAAAAAAAGAAAGAAAAAACGAGTTATCAAGCAAGAAATCCAAGTTAAAATGCAGCCGAATAGCAGGGACCAAAAAGAAAGAGACAGAAGCAGGGAAAATAAAACTAAAGATTGTGAACAAGCAAGAAAAAAGCAGTCGGATTTTTGTAAAAAAAAAAAAAAAAAAAAGTGGACAGCAATTGGACTGAAGATGATTTAAATAACGCTTTCTTTCATGCCATAGTCGTTTCACTTTCTCGGCTCCGTCGTGACCTTGTTTTTTTTTACGTTGCTAATGGGAGTCGAGCGTTATCCAAACTGGGACCGATCGTTCTGAAGTACCAGGTGTTCCTGGCACGCCGAGTGTTTACCAGAACTCGTTTCCCTCCTGACAGGGCATCCAAAACACCGCAGAGGGCCTGAAATTCAAACAAGGTGTGTTTGACAGGCCGCCTGTGTCCGTTAGCGTGCCGCGCTGGCTTCGCTGGGACGTTCCTACAGGCTGAAATGCGCTCCATCTGCTCCGGACATAAGAATTTAAACCATAGACGGAGGAGATGAAAACCGAACGAGGTCTTCTCACCCTCTGAAACGACATGGCCTGTAGCATTCCTGTTTAGCTACAAAGACGTTTCAGTTCAGACAAAAGAAAAAAAAAAGCCTTTCTGTGTAACCAGGTGGACGAGAAACGTTTAAGAAATGGGATGAAAACTATCGCTTATGATATAGAAGAGAAAATAAACGGAGCCCAGTTTGTTCTGGCAGAACTTAACACTGCGGCGTAGCTTCGTTTTGCGTTTCGGCGTCGGGCGGGGACTTACAAAACGTCGTTCGTAAACGAAGCACTCACGATCGAAGCTCAGGTCTGTTTGGGCCTCTTTTAGGGCGATCCAGCAAAAAAAAAAACAACATTTATTATTAACAAATAAATAAATAAATTATTGTTCATAACATTTTATTATTAACATATTTTTGTATTAATGATAATATTTTAAAATTATTCTTATCATTATTATTACTATTATTTTTTTTTTATATTTAATATGGTTTAATATTTAATTATTTAATATAATTATTATTATTATGTTTTATTAATTTATTTATTAAGATATTAATTAATTCAGGTCTGTTAGCACCTCTTTTCTGTCCAGCGACAGATGGAGATAAAAGCACTGCAAAAAAAATAATTATATTATTATTATTATTATTAGTAGTAGTAGTAGTAATAATGATAATGATATTTTTTGTTTTGATAATATTTTACAATTATTATTATTGTTATTATTATTATTATTATTATTATTAATAACCATTATTAATAATAATAATAATATTTTTCGTTTTAATAATAATATTTTACAATTATTATTATTATTATTATTATTATTATTATTATTATTATGTTCTATTAATTTCTATTAATTCCAGCCTGTTTGGACCTCTTTTAGATATATTAATATTAATATTATTATTATTACTATTATGAATAATATATTATTGTTCTACTATTATTATATTATTATTATTAATTATAATATTTTAAAAAAATTAGAATAATGATAATAACATTATTATGTTCTATTAATTTCTATTAATTCCGGTTTTTCAGGGCGCTCCTGCAACAGATGGATGTCTGACATCGGAGAGATAAAAGCACTGCAAAAACACAAAAACTACAACTTTGAACAGGATACAGGCGTCAAAAATTAAACCAAGGCGGTTCGCCTGATTAAGGCTTTTTAAAAGATGAAAAAATGGCTGTACGTTTCGAAAAAGAAGACAGGCCGCCCTTAACACGGACCTGGCAAACCACAACACTGTGCAAAGTATTTCATCCGGGCCTGTTCTCATTTCTGTGCTGAAAACCAGGCTGACCAATCAGAGCTCGGTTGCCGGGCAGAACAGCTCATCCTGCTAGTAACAGCTCCTAGAACTAGAGCTTATAGACCGAGCAAGAGGATGATTCTGAAAACCATGGATATTAAAGAAAACAGGTGGTGAAGATGCAAGTTGAAAGGCTGGAGAATGATGGCGATAAAGTTCCCAGCGACCGGATGGAACCGCTTAGATAATAAACTTAGATAACAAACCATAACTCCACTACACAACACGGGATCATCCATCATTTCAGATCACTAGCTTAACATGAAGGTCGTGGATGAAAGCACGTAAAATACGAGCAGTAACACAGGACCAGTGTGAGGTTCATCTGATTAGCGAGAGTAGGAATAATTGGACTAAACACACCCGGGGTTCTGTTCTGATGGAGCGCTTCTGATTTACCACGGCCGTCCGATCTGACGAGTCGCTTAATTGAATCCTGTAAAGATCGGCTCATTATCTAGATTGAACTGTCCGGAGAAAATTAACGAGCGTTCGTCCTGGTCAGCCGCTGATCGTTAATCCAGCTTAGATCAATTTACAGAAGTCTTTCTTTTTTATTTGGAATGTTTTTTTTTACATCTTCATTACTTTTCATTACTGTTAATACACGATTCCAACGGAAGATTTTAAACTAATTCTAATGAATTCATATTGTAGTTATAAATAATTAACTCTTAACAACAGGAGAAAAACAGTGGTTAAATTAGCCGCTGGAAACTGAACTGAAATAAGATGTAGTAGAGAAATAAAACAGTAATAATGTTGCCAAAAAATAAATACAAAATAATAATATTGATTTCAAAGTACAATTTTTTATTAACTAGAGTAAAAATGTAGTCATGATAAACAAAAACACCAAAAAACAAAATGTTAATAATAATGATACTAATAATTATTATTATTAATGAATTATTCATACTTTATATTTATGGAAAATAGTATTTATTAACGTTAAGAACCAATATAGTAAAAACAACAATAACTGAAATTATTTGTTTATTATTCTTTTTCAGTGTCCTTATTAGAATTTTTAAAATTTCTATATGATATGATATATAGTAATTAATTAAGTAATTTATATATATAAATATATATATATATATAAAAATGTATTTATTTATACATTATAAACCAGTTTATTATCACTAATAATATGAATTAAACAATATTAAAAAAATATTACAACCAATAAAAGCAATAATACAAAATGAATATATTGTTATTAATATTATTATTGTTGTTATTATTATTTATTATAAATAAATTCTAATAATAAAGAAACAATATAGTAAAGGCAGACATAAAAATCAATGTATTGTTTATTCATTTAGCCGAAAACCGTTCTTCTTATAATAATTATGTTTATGCTGGGTCAAATGGTGTCTCTAAAGTGTCCCGGTGGGAGTGAGTACGTAATACATGATATAAATGCAATAGAACAGTGCAGTAAAGAACAACAGAAACAGTAACATGTCAAAGCAGTGAATGAAAGACCATTAATGGTTTAAATGGAATGCAGTTTTGGATACGAATGTCCAGCCGGTGGAAGTTGCAGAGCTCTGAGCAGGCATCTTGGGTGGCATTTACAGTGTGTATATTAAAGAAACAAAAGCAGACGAGAAGACAGAAGCCAGCCTCGTTATTGTTACGGGGGGAAGCTTCTTTCATGTTTCATACAAAAGGACGAGAACAAGAGGTCTAATCAGCTCCACACTCCAGCTTCAATCACACAGGGGAAGAAAGGGCGGGTCAGGCCTGTCAATCATCCACTGACAGTGATACACATCTGGTGTGTGTGTGTGTGTGTGTGTGTGTATTCCTGCATAAGCCAGACAGACAGATAATGAAACATAATCAGGTTCAGCTGCTCAGCACATTAGACGTTACAGAATTATGGAGCTACAGCTACAGGCTTCTGCTAAACTTTGGGCAAAAAGCTGCTCATGAGTTCTGTTGTGTTTCCAAAAAAAAACACAAAGGTCTTACAGATCATGTAAAACGTTCTTATATATATTATATATTATATATATTTATTTATTCTTGTTTTAAAAGCTGAAAACCTGGAGCCGTTGACTTTAACCGCGGAGCAACACGAGGTCTGATGAGTCCTCATCCTCATACCGGGGGCACCGGGGTGCAGGGGGAGGGGAGGGGAGGGGGAACCTGGGGTCTGGACCTTCATGCGGATGTGCATGTGTAACACAGGTAATCAAATACAAAAATAATGCTGATTACGTAATAAATAACAAAGACAATAGTAATAGTACTAGTAATAGTATAATAGTATAATAGTAATAATAATAGTAATAATAATAACCATAACACCAATAAAAATTATTATTGTTGTTGTTGTTGTTGTTATTATTATTAATAAAATTATTATTATTATTAGAAACATTATTATGATCATATTTTGTATTATTATTATTATTATTATTATTATTATTACTATTATAATAGTAACTATATTTATAATAATAATTATTATGATGATTATTAATAATAATATAATTTTCATAATAACCATTATTATTATTAGTAACATTATGATGATCATATTTTTTAATTATTATTATTATTACTACTACTACTATAATAGTAACAATATTTATAATAATAATACTTAATATTTGTATTATTATTATTATTAATTATTATTATTAATAACATTATTATTATCAGCATATTTTTGTATTATATAATAATACAATATAATAATACTAATATATTTTTTAAATAACTATTATTATTTTAATTATTCCTATTATTATTCACCTAAAAGACTTAAAAGACTTTTGTACACTCCCCAAATTTCTCTTTATGCCCCGACCTGCCCACGCTCTCAGCGCCGCCGTCTTTGATCAAAACTTGTCACTTGCACAGTCCTCCTTAGTAAATCAAATACAAACACGCCCACTAACCACATCTATTAAGTAAAACAGACTAACGAGCCCAGCTGTTTGGGATATTAGTAAATCAGGGGATGTGTTCGAACCCGCACGTTTTGGCAGCCTGAGCTCAAAGGAACGGCCATACAGGGTTACGTCCAAGGTTTAGTTGCTGTGTTAATGGTGCAGTACTACATTTTCTAGTACATTAGTACATTAGTACATTTTCCTTTAGCCTTCTTGTACCAAATAACGTGATTTTAGCTCATTGATCTCGAGTTTCTAGTATTTTTTTTTTAAATCATTAACAACTACCCTTTTTTACTTCATTAAATAGAAAATATCATAAACAGCTTAACCTATTTGAAATAATAAGAATTATGTTTATTTCTCATCTATAAAAGTTCGATGTTTGGACTTTAAGAGAAATCAAAGTTCATTTCAGTGACCATTTTAAGAGCTGTAAAACAAATTCTGAAACTGTTCTGTGTAAAAAGACCAAAATAAATGTTTTTTTCTGATGCTCCTAAAGCTTTCATGTGTTAAATGACTTTATTTTAATCCTTGCTGTTCATCATCACCTCATCACCGGACCCCTTTCGGTTTCCCTTAGCTATAATAAAGCCTAAAATCAGTTTGAAACTGATATATTACTGATATATTATTGTTATTTGTTATTTATTCGTTGTTGTTTTTTTAGCGGAAGTGATATTTCCCCATCCTCTTAATCCTCACCAAATCCTCATCCATATGCATGAGAGCCATCTTCTTAAACAGAGCCATATCACTAATGAACATTACCTTTAATTTGCTCCCAACGTGTCCCATTAGCATAAATATTAGCATTTTTAATAAATACTCCGGTCCGTTCGGAGGCGTCTCGTTAAGCCTTGAAATGTTTTAAAGGCTTTTATTTGTTCCTTCCGGACTGATCGTCTAAGAAAACGGAATCGATTTGACGACGAACCTCACTAATGAGGCGTTAAAGCCCTCGAATCTTTTTATAATTCATCAAGTGGGTATAAAACGCAAGGTCGTGACCGCCAACTGTCTCTGTTTACGCTGTTGATGCAGCGCCATATGATAGCACTAGCATGGCTCGCTTCTTCTGATTCGCTCCTATAAACAGCAGATGGAGGCCCTTTTTATCCCTTTCTGAATCAAAACCAAATCATCATCCTTCTAATAATAAGAATAATAAGAATAAACACAATACAAACCCACCGGGAGAACATGCAAACTCCACACAGGCAGCGTCCGGGCCGGGAATCGAACCGGCGACCTCCGGAGCAGTGACTGCTCATAACTACGTACATAAAATAGCTCTAAAAATCATGAAAACTACCCACTTTCCAGGGATTAACAGTATGAATTTCTTAGAGCTTCCTGATTTTATTTTATTTATTTTTTTATTTTTTTATTCTGTTGGATCTCGTGGCTTTTAAAGTTTCTTCTTGTGTTGTTTTTTTTTTTGTTGTTAGTTTTTACACATATTGCTCAATAAAGAATTTAGATTTCTAGGTTTTATTTGATATATTTATTGATCTATATGTTTATAGTTTTAATTGTAATAAATTCTTCCTATATTTCTTTCTCCGTAATGTTTTTCTTTTTATATTAGCTCCGATTTTTTTCACTTCCCTATTTTCCTTATTTTCTTTCCTTTATTTTCTTCGCTTTTCGCATATTTGTTCACGCATATTGTTTAACATATTTATTTACGCGTTCGTATCTGCTAAAAAATGAAATCGTTTAAAATGATAAAAACACTATAAAAGCTTCTTTTTTTTTTTTAAGAATAAGCGTTAGTTGATGTACTTTTATTCTGTAACGATTCTGCGCAGCGTGCCAGTGTTCCTCTCGTTGTTTTTTTCCATGCACTTCATTTAAGCATCGATTAAATTTATTTCAGCAAATTCGAAAATCTGAAATAAAAGAAAGAACGAAAGGAAGAACGAAAGGAAAAGATGATTTCACATTGGATTGAGATTCATTGTCCAGCTGCTTTGGATTTGTTCTTTGCAGACTTTATTATTACTGAATAATATTTTGGTTTTATTTTGGGTTTAAGTTTATACTTATTCATCATCCCATGTCTTTTAATCTGGAACTATTTCGGATAAATGGAAAAAAAAAAAAAAAACGTCTGAAAGGTGTTTTTTTAATGAATGGTACTGTAAGTGTTTTGATCAGCCAAAGACCTGACAGAGTCCCTTAACACCCAGCGTGTGTGTGCGCGTGCGTGCGTGTGTGTGTGTGTGTGTGTGTGAGCCCCAGCGAGGTGTGAGGAGACACGTCCGGGCCAGGGCGCCATGTTCCGCCATGTCTGTTATGACAAGATTCGGATTTATAGGGTGTCAAATAAAAAGCGAAGTCTCTTAAAACCTGGTGGCTGATGAACGAGGTGCAAGAGCTAAAAGCGGGTGATGAGTGGCTCGACTAATGCAGCCCTGTGTTTACACATCGGCTCGGAGCGTGATTTATATTGAACACACACACACACACACACACACACACACACACACGGCTAGCGAGTTAGCATCGAGTGTGTAAGTGAAACTGTTTACGAACGAGAGCAGAGTCGATCCGGAACGAAAACAATCCCGGAAAGATTTCGGCCTCAGCCTGTGGTAACGGGTGTTTTTCTCACACACACGCACACACACACGCACACACACACACACACACACACACACACAAAGCAGCAGCATCATCAAAAGCAGAGGCTCTGTCACGGCTGACAGAAAGAGAAATGATTGGGAAAATCGGAACGTATCCTGCTTGAACTTAACGCCGCATTACACCATGTGTTTCAGGTCAGACACACAGTGCACGCTCGTCTCTCTATCACACACACGCACACACACACACGCACACACGCACACACACACACGCACGCACACACACACACACACACGCACACGCACGTGCGCACTGAACGTATTTATCTTTCTTTTTCCTTTAGCCCGTGTTGTTTTTAATTAGGCCCAAACAAGGAACAGGAAGTCGATCTGGGTGACGCCGGAGCTCACGCTAAACCCAAAAAGCTAAGCTAAGCTAAGAGGTCGATCAGCTCGAGGAAGGGGGTTCACACCGAGCGCGCAGGCTCAGCTTTTGGTGTCTGGGTGCAAACGACAAGGCCTGGCTTTAGAAAAAAGGATTCGGCAACCGTGGGGCTGACGCCGCAAACACGGAACCGCGTCGCAAAAAGACAAGGTTTTCGGGGGTAGAAGCAAAACATGCATACATGTTAAAATAAACACCTCGCCGGCCGCACCCAACCAAGAGGGAATGAGTCCAGTAATGGCAGGAAACGATTTAGGGGGAAAGGTCACGCAGGATCACCTCTTAAACGCTCCAAATCGTTTGCGTAGTGCTGGCAGACACAGCAGGCTGGAGCTTCGTGTCCCTGGGTTTTAATTCGATTTAGAGGGTTCACAGAACATGGAAGTGTGATAGAGAGTATTTATGAGAGTAAGAATACACCTTCTTCTTTTAAATATGACCAGCAGCTTCGTTAAGAGACTGATTCGGATTTGGTGTAGAAACCGTTTAGGATTGTAAGGCCTTGGTTGTTAAAGCGGACGTTTGCCGTTTGGACGTTATGTCATGTTTTTTTTTTCAGGGGGCTTAAAGTAAGACCTCTGTGCCTCCCCCCATGTTCTTACGATTGGCGTGCGATCGCTGAGAAACGGGACGTCCCGAAAACAAGAGATGTAGCGAAATCAAAACAGGACTTTGCTCGTTCGGTCAGTGATCCAGTGCAGAGTTAGTGGCCTCTCTCGCGGGCGTCCCAGGGAGGGCAGCTGCAACGGCGAATTTCCATTTGCAAGCAATTTGTCTTGCGTTACGAAGAACAGCCGGGCAGCTTCTCCGGCTTGAAGCCAATCTTCAGATCTTCTTGCTCTTATGGATAAGTTTATCTAGGTCTTTCAGATAAACTTTCTTAGGATGGTCATCCAGAGGCGAGGCCAAGCACAGAGGACAGTCTTGACGTTTGTGCTCTTTGCATCCCGCGGTCCAGCCCAGCCGTAATGGTGACCGTAGGAGGGTCGGCTCGGCTCGGCATCCTGCTGCTGCGGTTACGCACCACGCCGAACGCTCTGCGCTGTGCCCAGCATTTGTCCGAGTGTATAGGGTCGTCAGCCTAAGGGGTGGCCTAAGACTTTTGCCTTTTGCCGTGACTCCTTCCAAATCGGAGGAATTAACGAGGCTGACGGGTCTGACGGGTGGGCGAATGTGGGAAAACGAAGCGAGGTAGAGGGAGCAGAGAAGAGGGAAGCGGGGCCACTTTGAAGCCGTTCGCTCTCAGGTTTCACCCCCGGACCGCGGGGCCTTTTTTACGTCTCCGCCCTCTACATAAGGCTGCCATAACAGCATCCATCACGCGTTACCGCAGCAGACACTGCGCGGAATTTGTTTAAGGGGTCGAGAATCCGATCTTCGGAAAAGACAGGAGAGCAGAAGGACCAAATGTGAAGGAAGTGGCCCTTAGCCCTGGTCGTAGCTCCTAGACGTCTGTGCAGATCTAGGAAACGAGGTTTGATCCCTGCTTCTGGTCGCTGTACGTCTGGTGTTTCCATGATACCCTCCAGGTTTCCTCCAGGTACTCCAGTTTCTTTCCTGCTACGCCCTGTCCAGGGTGCCTTTCGTGCACTGGGAAAGACTCCAGACCCGCGGCCACCCCCCTCAGGATACGAAAACGGTTTGGGTCCTCCTAGTCAAATAACATTCCTTTTTATTTGGACTTGCTAAATGAAAATAAGATCCAACCAAGTTCTGCAGAGAGCAAACGGTCGGGGCAGCGTTGCAGACGCCTTTAAGGTCGCCTTTAAGTTTGTTCCCAGGTTCGGTTTTTGGAATGGGGTGCATTTTGTGAAGGTGAAACCTTTGACCTTGTTTTTTTTTTTTTTTTTTTTTTTTAGGTTATCATGATGGATGAGGGTCGTTCCCATGTAAGGGTGGATGGGTCATGACCTTGGAATCCGTCCCATTCTTGATCTAGACGTCCCTCTAAACGCTGGGCCAAAAGAACAAAGCGATTCGATGTAAATCTGACCGAAATAAATGGTCCCTTTACTGTTAGGCTCCTTTTTCTGTTTTTTTTTTTTATTTTGCTTCCTTTTCTCTTTTCAAGACAGCGGTGTATTTAAATAAAATGTTTTATATGTGCAATTTTACTAACATTTTAAACAACGTTCGCCTAAATATTAAACGGGCATTTGAACAAACTCTGAGCGGGGTACCAAAACCAAAACAGTTCATGCGACGAATATAGGCCTCAGGGGAATGGTTCCTCCCAAATTAGTCCCTGGAACTAACTCTGGTTTTGCTAAGGAGAAAGCATGTTTTTCTTTGAAGAAAAGATCTAAATTAGAAACAATTTAAGGATTTTATTAACTTTAGTTTATATATATATATATATATATATATATAGACTTAAATTGTTTGTAATTTAGATCTTACAGTGCATAGTATTTGCTTCCTTTTAAAATAATTGTACGACTTTCAAATCTTCTTTTATATTTTCTATTTTAACACTAGAAAATAATAAAAAAAAAAAAAAAGTTTTTTTCTTAAATACAAGGTTTGATTTGATATATTTTTTTTCAAAAATAACTTTAGTGTGGCTTCCTTATTTTCTTTCTTTTTTTTGTCTGGTTGCCTTTGGTTTATTATTTTTATTTTCAATACTATTCTTTGGAGAATAAACAAAAAAAAAATACATTTTTTTTTTTTTAGCTTTATTTTGGTTCTGCGTTCGTGTTGTTTGTACCTTTGCACCTCTAAGGAGAAATCAACATGAAACGAAGCAAGTGCTCCAGAAAGCAGATACTTCGTATGAATATATTGTTACATTTCCTCCTTTTATGTGACAGTCCTGGGGACTCCCGAGCAAGGTGGTTCACTTTAACCGCCCGAATTTCCTGGTTCTAACATCCTTCGGCTAATCCCCCAGCTCCGGAGCGCCTCGTCCGTGGATTCTTTCACCAGTGGTGCCTATTTGACCTCTCCGGGTGCCCCCTGTCGCCCATCTGTCAGTCTTGTGCCCGGTATGACCCCCTGTGCTAAGCACCTGATATTAATAAACACAACCGCTCTCGAACATCTGAACGGTAGAGCCTGGCCCCAAGCAAAGGTCTGCGCTCCCTCTGCTGCTCCATCCGGCCCGGCTTCCTGAACAGGGACTTTGAAGGCCGCGGTGAGAAGACGGATTACCTGTCCAGGGATCAGACCGCGCCCGTTTGATCTCAAGCTCTCGTGCGAGTGTTTGCCGACGCTTCCAAGAGGCCGAGGGATGGACGAGGCCCGAGCGGAACGACT
Organism: Parotocinclus haroldoi; assembly: GCA_034779995.1. Classification (NCBI taxonomy): domain Eukaryota; kingdom Metazoa; phylum Chordata; class Actinopteri; order Siluriformes; family Loricariidae; genus Parotocinclus; species Parotocinclus haroldoi. The sequence continues at coordinate 14,346 of JAUZST010010547.1, read as the reverse complement.
GCGACGCGGTTTACGCAATGTCGTCGCTTCTCACGTACGCTGTCGACTTGCAGATTTACTAATTACCTGCCGCAGCTTTCACGAGCAGGCCGTAATGATCAGACGCATCTGGCTAATTAGATCGAACATCTGATTCAGCTGTCCTGGGAGAGACGCGTCGTCTGGGTCCGAGACGTCTCTGTCAGGCCTGGCAGCGCTGTAGACGGGAGAAGAGAGAGGAAAAGCAGCGGCAGCCATGAATCTTAACAGAGGCGAGTTTCTGCAAACCGAGCAGAGAGGCTTCCTGCTCCCGTGGGGAAACTTCTCTCCGACGTTTGAAGTTCTCGCTCGTTCTTCTTTTCCTTTTCCTCAAACCCCGTCCACATGCCAGCCCTGACAGCTGTCTTAATCAAGGACTACGCTCTCTCAAGCCTGCCGGGTTTCACAGGGGAGAAAGGCTAGAAAGACAAAGAGCATGACATGACAGCGAGGAAAAATCCACTCCCTGGTACGGCCTGCCCCAGGACACCGAGGTGGACGGGTTTCGCCACCTCCACCGTGTCTCCGGCTCTGAAGCTCACGGCTCAACTGGCCCCCTCTTATTGCATCAGGGCTTCAACGAGTCTGATCACCAGTGAGATTTCTACGCGAAAAACGCAACGCCGGGTTGCCAGGTCAGGCTTTATTCTCAGAAACTTCAAGACTGGTTCAATAACTAGTTCTTGTTTGCTCTAATGTTTGAGCGCTTGCCGTGATGTTTTGCCTCCACGTTCATCCCTTCCTGGTTGCAAAACAGAAATCGTGTTCATCCGAACACCGGGCCCGCCTCTTTCCATGTTCGCCCGCTCCGCCGTCGTACCACTTTCTCCGCGCCCGCCGTACTACTGCACGTAACGTGTGTCGAGGCGTCCTGACAGCTCCTTGGATCACTGAAATGTTTGGTCCGACCACAAATGATTTCACTCCGTCGCTGATGTGTTCCATCAGAATGAAACCAGCTTTACATTCTACCCGTTATCCGCCAGGGCGGGCGGGGCAGGGGTTTGGAACTAAACATAGCCCGTTTCGCAGCAGATCTCTCCATTCCGATGCTAAACTTGGCTGGTGCTCAAACAAGAAGAAAGAGAAAAAAAAGCGACTGCATTTTGTTCTCGACTTCCCACATTAAAACCAGACGGCGATCCCAGACCGGGGAAGGTGCTGAGATGCAGGGAACACGCTCCCAGAGATAGATGGATGGGTGTTTTCCGGGCTCCCGGACAGCAGGGCCCCCTGTTGATTCGACCGCAATGGCTGCACTGACAGCTCGTGTCATCCCGGCCCCCGGCCCGCGTTTATTTAGGAGAACGGCTGCGACATGGTGACAGGGTTCACTTCCTGCCATGTGTGCACACAGGAGCCTCTCAGAAGCCGGGTTTAAGCCTGAATCCGTTCTGAACTGGTCCATGGGTGGAACCGCGTGAAGAATTCGTTCCGTCAACGCCCCGCGGCAGAACACCGAGGGTTTCCTGGGGTTCGGTTTACAGCTCTCGTGGCGTCATTTTCATTTTCAGGAAGGATTAGGACCGAGTCAACAAACACACCGTCTGCATTTTGGATGTATATTTGGCAACCCTGTGGCCTTTCTCGAGATGGTCCGTTTGTCTTAGTCACGGTTTTACGTAGCAGCATGTTTTTGTATTTTAGCATCGTTCAGTTTGAGCGATGCTTTTAGATCAAGGCTGGGAGAATAACTGAATGAAATATGGATGAGGACCATCGGAGGATCTCCACCGTCCATGATGGCTCTGTTTGTCCAGAGCCTTGCCTCTTGTTAATTCAATATCCTGGCACCTTCCTGCCCGCGTGGCCCTGCTGCCGCGTTTATTTGCTGTCCCGTGCCCCAAATGGCCATCTGGTTCTAGGTCACCTCTCGCAGGAGAGCTAAATTTACCCCACGAGCCAGGACTTCGGAGGCGACCAAGACTTCAAAATGACGACAAAAACAGTCAACGGCCTCCTGGCTTTTGCTGGACTGCAGTGATTAAACCAGGTTACGGTACCAGGAACCTGGAACTGAGCTTATGCCATTTTTGATGGTCCAAATTTAATAGGCAGGTTCTAAGGAACAAACCCCGGAACGTCTGCCGTTGGCACTCCAGTAGATCGATTTAGTTCGAGATTCCAGTGGTTTGCAGTCAGTCCCTTCTGACCTTTCAGAGAAGGAGTAGCAAAAAAAGTGTATAAATAAAACACAATAAATTGAAAAACACTGCTCCACATTTTCTTCGTAGCTGCAGAAAACATATCTGATACCATATCTGGTACCAGCCAATCAAAACTGCCCATGATAACGGTTCCTGTCTACAGGCTGTGTGCCCCTTCTGATGATATTTTGAAAGGTTCGGTAATGTGAGCCTGTTCACAAAGCGACAAGATATCTGACCTCTTAGACTTATGACTTTCACTGCAGTGACCTAACCCTTCTCAGTATACAGAAGAAGGTGCCACGTCTTTAACTGGAAGCATTAGTACTATAGTCCAACATACAGTATACTGGGCCTGAACTTTGCTGTACTGCAATCGGGTTCTTCGGTACTCCGCTTGAGGATTTGTTCACATAACAGGTATAGTTTGGTACCGGAACTGGAGGTCTTTGAACTGTGCTTTCGCCAGCGGCGGAAAAATGTTCCGGTTCCTTGAGTAGGCTCCTGAAACTGTTCAATTTGGTTTTGGAATTAGGACTTTCGTGACAACACTAAGTTCTGGTACTCTAGTAGCGGAACCTTTTGTAACTGCAACCAAAACAAAGCACGCCGTGGTTCTGGTACTAAACATATGGGGTATGGAGTTCAGTCTATAAGCACTGGAACTTTAATATTTTGGAACTGGAATTGGAAAACTACATTTTGTAAACGGGAACTGGTACCTTTTGGTGTTGTAACTGAGGTTTTCTTTCTTAGGTACAAGAGGAAGGTACTTGAGTACCAGAACTAGAAGTGTTTATTGTTGCAGTTGGGTCATTTGGTACTGGAACTGCAGCTCATATTACTCTCTTTCTCTCTCTCTCTCTCTCTCTCTCTGTGTTTAAAAGGCTGTAACAAAATAATTCTTTTTTCTTTCTACGTTTTTTCCCCTCGTTGTCACCCTCTGCAGTCTTCAGTTCCATTCTCTTAAACTAATGGAAACAATCTATTTTGGTTGACCCGAAGCTGGCAGTGTGGAATGACCTCATTACGAAAGAAGGCCTTTGTTGTTTGCTTGCGCCCCAAATATCTCCAAAGTCCCTGCCGTCGATGGGGAACATCGTGTTATTCCTTGAAGTTTGGTTCTTTGAAAGGTTCCTGTGATGTCTGTGCATGTTTGTTGGCATTCCGTCACCCTGAAATCGCCTTTGGCTACAGGTCACGGCCAGGTGAAGAGCTGGAGTCACGGTGGAGGAAAAAAGCGGCTCGGGATTAGAGGAGCATTTGCAGGGCCATCTGTTGGCAATGCCGTAATGCCGTGTGCTTGTCAGCAGGTCCTACGGTTCTCCGAAAAACCAAGAATGAGAACAAAAGGAAAGAACGATGATGGAGCCCAGATCTACGTAGCTTCGACATCCATCTTTCTCTCAGCAAGAGCACCCCTTCAGACATATGGAACGTTTTTGGTGCCAAAAGCCCCTCGAAATCGGGCGGACGGGTCAAAAGAGTTGGACGTACATCAAGAGAGGGGCCGGACTGCAATTATTGGGCTGCCACGAGCCATATGATCGCTGGCTAACTCGCCCCGGTCTTTTCACACTCCACAGAAGATCTGAAAACCCTCGGTGGAAGCTCGGTCTGCAGCTTTTGGCCTCCAAAACAAACGTTTGACTTCAGCTGCAGGGCAAGAATCAAGTCTCTAACTTAAAGAAAGAACCACTCCCTGCTGAACTGGGCACCGGTGGGTCAAGAGACGCCCCGAAAAAATCTGGGCACATGGCAGTTCTAGCACCTCATGACCAAATATTTTCCGTTTGGAAACTTCAGCTGACCTCGTGAAGCAGTATAGCGCACCCTGAAGGACTTCTTTTTATTTCACTGAATTATTAGAACGACATATTGCGTCTTTAAATGTTATTATTTAGTCATATTGACTATTATTCAGTCTTACAATACATTAAGCTTTTTTTTTAATGTTATTGTTTCGTGTTCCATTCATTTGTTCAACATTACAACGATATATTGCGTCTTTAAATGCTATTATTTAATTAATTAACAATGTATTAAGCTTTTAAATGTTGTTCCATTTATTTTTTTTTTTTAAACGTTCCAACAATTTATCAGGCTTTTAAATCTTAGTATTTTGTATTTATTATGTTTATGTGTGAATAATTCTAACAACATATTTGGACATTAAGCTTCCTTTATGTTACGTTACATGTTCATTAATAGTCAAAATAAATTAAAAATAAAGTTATAAAATGATCATTATGATCGTATTTCAGGTTTTGGTGCTGTTTAATTGTACTATTCAATTTGACAAGTATTATTTTAATTTTAAACGTTATCATGTTGGATTTAAATTATATCAAATAGAAATATATTCAGCATGTTATTGTTTTTTTTATTGAATTTATTTGTTAATTATTATAATGACAGATTCATTATTTAAAATGGCAGAAATTGTTATTCTTTTTATTCTAATTATATTTTTATTATTATTCATAATTGTTTTTATTGTAATCATATTTTTAATAATAATAATAATGATTATTATTATTATTAATTCAGTTTAAAAAAATGTATCTGTAAATATTTGTTATTAATTTCTTCCCTAATTTTCTACTAATTCTTTTGTTAGCCTCTCATTGTCCTGATTCCGATTATAATAAACTTGCGCTTTTTCTTTTACTTTTCTTTTTTTATATCCACAGCAACGATGTGAACTTGTAGTTGGAACCACGTAGGATCTTTTTTTTTTAATTGGCCTTAATTTAGCTCTAGATCTTCTAGTGTCTCCATGTCAGAGTCCCATCATGCAGCTGTTTCGGACGCTTTATAGCACCAGTGACCCATTAAGATCAGATCTCGAAATCTGAAGATGAAAGACAAAGCCTTATCTCAGGCCAGGACCTCCAGCACTGCTTCCCTAACACTGGCCGCTACTTCCTGTTGTGTCTGCCCTGCACGACTCGTTCAGCTCCTTTCCAGACAACACACCAATCATGGGATTTAGCAAGTCTCAACTCGACAACCGTCTAAACACTGCGAGGTTTCGCTGAGGAGGAACGTTTCAGGTTTGAGGAGGTTAAGGGAGAAACGTTTGAACTTTCATCATGTTTCCAACTTTTAAAACTCAAAACCTTAAACTTACATTACCCGAGGAGTTCGGTATTCAAACTTATTTTGGGGTGCTGTTATCACGGATTTATTATTTCATTATGTTGTTAATAATAATTTCTTGACATGTCTATGAATTGAAATTATAATGCTCATATCTGATTAATTTAATGCACTCAAATCATTAATGTATTTTTGAAACTTAATATTTATTGTTTTGTTAATTTTCTGATGATCCCTTCTGATTATTGAACTGATTTTTTTTTTTCTAATGATAAACACGGAACACGTTTTTATTTAATGTATTTATTGTTTATGTTTTATGATTTACACGTGCACGAGTCAACGATTTACCTTCGCATTCGCTTTATTTGTAAACATTTAAATCAATTCGTCTTAGGATTATTTCGCTATTTCAGATATTGTCACGGTTTTCTTTTTTCTTCATAGATTTTTTTTTTTTTTTTGCATTTTATCGCAATTTACATAAATAATTTGTATTTATTTATTTATTTTTTTTATATTTATTTTATTTATTTATTTATTTATATTTATTTTATTTTTTATTTGTATTTATTTATATTTATTTTATTTATTTATTTTTATTTATATTTATTTTATTTATTTATTTTATTTATATTACATTTTATTCAACTGCGGGTTGGTTTTTTTTTTGTTTTCCAAATACGAAATGAAATTTTTTTTTTTTTTTAAATCTGCTTTATTTTACATTTAAAATGGGTCAGTTTACATCAATAAACGAAGGCACAACAATGACGGATCCTCCTTTTAAAATGTCTTATCCCGATTTGTCCTTTTTACCCAGTTTTGCAAATCTGGCAACCTGAAAACATTCATTAAAGCAATTTGATCAAATTAACGCGTCACAAAGCCAGAAACATTGGTGATTCCGCCATCTTATAGAATGATAAGTAAGTCCATATCTTATAATGCATGGTTTTGAATTTCGCAGTTTAATTAAAATTGATTGTTTTCTGTTAGAATGCATACGAACGAGTTCTGTACAAAGGGAAAATGGGCAACGCTTGTGCCGTCTGTCGGGAGTTGCTCTCAGAAAGAGCAGCATTTCATCAGGAGCCCTGATCAGATCTTGGCATACTGATGAGCTGGTGATCAGACTCGGCCTGTAGCCGCTAATCAGGCATCGGACCCCTGCGTTCTGCCTCCGTCTTCCCGTCCTTCAGCCATAACTCCGGCTGATTATGGTCAGACAGACGTCTGGCGTGACACGTCTCGAGAAAAAGCGTCTCGGAGACAAACAGAGGAGAAAGAAGCTTTAGGTAACACCACTCTGATCCTGAAGAGGTTTCGGTCCTGCGGGATTAAGAAGGTTCACGTCACGTCGGGTTCAAATCATTGCAAGATGTTCAGATTTACCTCGGCTCTTCTCCAGGAACGCACCGCTAATTGCTTATCTCGATTCCCGGGCACGGCTTGGCGTTCCACACCGTTGCTCGACGTTCCCCAGACGAGTCATTTAAGCAGCTCCGTCATTCAGCGCCTGGCAGAAAGAGACCGGCCGGGGTCGACAGGCCGCCAAACCGCACATCCCCGACCATCGGGCAACACTTAAACGGAAAAACTCATTAGGGCCCCGCGTGGCACACGGCTTCCTGAGAAAATGAGGATAGCGCGCTACATTCCTGAGCGTCAAACTCACCCGGTTGGAGTTTGGTTGCCGCACCGTTTGGGCATCCACGATCTTGCCTAACAGGTAATGAGTCCTTGTAGGTTATGCAGAGCTGGCTGGCACTGTGGCTCCTTCAACGATTTGCACATGTGCTAAGCTGTTCCGGAGAAGAGCTTCGGCTGGCTGTTAATGCAACGGAACTTCTGCGGTCCACGTTCTGAGACCACTAGTGGATCGACGGGGAAGGTGCCAAAACGTTTGCGCTCTCGAGTCTCCGGTTCTGCTATATGTTCGAGATTAGAGACGTCTGAGATTAGAGGTGTAGCTAAAGTTCAGGTTTCGGTGACGCTGGGTCCAGTCTCAGGACCAAAAGACTCCAAACGTTCCAGTTCCAAAGCCACGGCCCCCATGTTTATTACCAAAACACTAAACCCCAGCACTAAAAGGTTCCAGTTCTCTACTGACATGTCCGTTAAGAAAGGTTTAGGTTCCAGTAGCAACAGTGCACACTGTAGAGACAAAAGTATGTGGACACCCAAACTATTTGCCTGAGGTCAAGGTTCTCTGGCACTGAGAGGCTCATAACAATCCTCAAGAAGATCCAAAAGAAACAATCCAAAAGAAAATGTTACCTAGTACATATAGCTTCAACTTCAGTTCATAAAGGAACTACAGTAGTTTGGTCCCAAAGCATTGAATGTAAGCAAGAAAAGTTCCAAAGCCACAGCTATTTTACTACCAAAGTGCTAACAGGTTCCAGATCCACCTCCATTAGGACCGGTTCAGGTTCCTGTGGCAATAAATTCCAGTTCCAGTATCAAAGGCACGTCTTCGATTCACAAAGCTTCCACTTTCTCTCCTTACGAAGCATTTAATGGAACGAGGTAAGTCCAGATATCGAATACAACAGAGTGGCAAAAGTTTGTGGACACTTATATGTGTGGTGGTTTTTTTATCGCCATCTTTTGCCCCCACGACAGCGTTTGTTCTTCTAAAAGGTTCCGCGTAAGCCATCAAAGTTCTGAATCAAATGTCTGCAAACCAATTCTCTTCACACTTTGTATGGGGACAACGTTGATTAACTTGCTTGGAGCGCAAACCTAAAAACATATCCCATTATGAGTCACCGGGGCTTTAGTACAACCCATTCTAGTGCCACTGTTACTGTTATTGTCTACAGAGAATCCAGAATGTGCCACAAGCGAGTGTCACTAAAATCACGATAATTAGTAGGGCTGTCCACAGACTTTTGTCCACGAAATGTAAGATCATGTAAGCTATGCTATTCATTACCAAAGCATTACAGCCAATCCTGAAGGTTTAGTTCAGACCAGACCACATTCCAGGTCGTTTCAGAGGGTTTGCAAACCTTCCTGCCCCAAACACGCCTTAAAACGGCACTAATCCCGCTTCACTTAGCAACGCCCGTGTTCGAAAAGAGGGGGATTTCTGTAATTGCGCACCGGTTACACTTTGAATGCGTCTGGTGAAAGTGCAAGCTCGAGAAGTATGCGCAGACGTCTGCGCACACGCCCTGCGTGGTAACGAACGCCGCGATCTGAGGTCACTCGTATGTGTTTTGACTGGGAAAATAATTAGCGCGCATAGTAGCCTCGAACCGGCAGCGCTGCCGCGAGGAAAAAATCTGAAATAAATGCCAAAACACAAGGGCTTTCCTGTCTCTGGGACAATAACAAGGTCAGGTAATTAGGGAACTGGCAAAAGGAACAAGTAGGACTAACAGAGTGCGATTAGCAAGAGGCTCCGCCTGATTGAACCTAAAGTGGTTATGTTTTTGTCTTCAGAATGCCACTGCTAGCGTTAATGCTTCGTAAAAATAAAGAAATCTTCTAAGACTGGACATTTACATGGAACCATTACACTTAGAAAATAAAACCATAGCCAGTCCTGATTAAAAAAAAGCTGTTTTAGCAAGCTAACTAGCGCCTAGCAAGCTAGTCAGCCACATTTAAGTTGGCTTTGGCTAGCTATGACAGTCAGAGCTAGCCTTGTGAAGCTGTTTTAGCTCGCTAACTGGCTCATACCAAGGTAATTTAGTGTTTGTTTTGGAGTAACAATCAGACTTTAAGAAACTTTATACAGTTTTACAAGCATAGCTGTTTTGTTATTTTGGTAGCTACCTGTAACAGTTAGTGCTAGCCTTGTTGTGGAGCTGTTTTAGCTCGCTAGCTGACTCTTACCGCGTTAATTAGCCACCTTTGCATTTTTTTAAGTAACGATCAAACTTTAAGGAACTTTATACAGTTTAAAAAGCATAGCTAAAGTTTTTGTTACTTCGGCAGCTCGCTATAGCAGTGAGAGCCAGCCTTGTGATGCTCTTTTAGCTAGCTAACTAGCGCCTAGCACGCTAGTTAGCCTAATTTGTCTTTGTACTGTTGTAATAATCTAACTTCAAAGCTTTAAAACTTTGCACAACACTGCTGTTTGCTTTGTTCACACAAACAAAGCAAACATCTGACAAATCAGACTTATGTTTAAGCTAAAATGATAACCAGCCTTGTTGTGAAGCTGTTTTAGCCAGCTAACTAGCACCTAGCGCGCTAATTAGCCACATCTGTGGGGTTTTTTTTAAGGAACAATTCAACTTTAAGGAACTTTATACAGTTTTAAAAAGCATAGCTAAAGTCTAGCACTTTTTAGCTAACACTGCGTGCTTGCCTCCCTCCTAGCGGGTTGCTATTCTAAGATGTTTTTTGCTCCTGCTAGTTCAGTGCTGTTTTAAGCTAGATTTATGACTCTTCTAACTTTTCCCTCTCTCAGTACTTTAGCTAAAACTCGTCCACCCTATGATCTTCTATAAAACAGAAGAAGAAGTATGTGCCATTGTACCCCCGAGGGCCATTAACACTGACCGTCGTTTTCTTTCCATCCAGCTCTCTTTTCTTCTCGGGCTTAGATTTCAGGGCGATTTACTGTCGGGACATCTTAACGGTAGCCTGGGTTATGGCGTCCATGAATCTAAAAGGAGGAACGGCCATCAGTAAGGGCGAAAAAAGTTATCAAATGTCCACAAACGTCCCGAAGAAAAGACGTTTGGCCTTTTTACGGCAGATTTAGACACGCTGGACTGCTGGACTAAAAGCACTTTGTCATGACATTGTCCTTGTTTTGTTTACTGTTTTGGACTGAAGTGGCCCAGTGGTTAAGGTACTAGACTGTAGGCCAAAAGGTCCATCCATCCATCCATTATCTGGTGCCCACCCGGCAACTCTAGGTACAAGGGTAGGAGCAACCCTAGATGGGGCACCAATCCATCGTAGGGCACACACACACACACCAATTAATCTAACATGCATGTCTTTGGACTGTGGGAGGAAACCAGAGTACACAGAGTAAACCCACACAGATACGGGGCGGACATTGGAATTGAACCCAGGATTGAACCTTCTTGCTTTGAGGCAGTGGTGCTATTCACCTAGCAACCTTCTAGCCGCCGGCCAGAAGGTCCAGGGTTCAAATCCCACATGAGCTCCTTGAGCTAAATGGCCTGGTATGTGTGATAGTCCCACGCTTGATGTTTAGACAGTAAGATCACCACAGTTTTGGCCCCTTTACTCCCACGTGAGTAAAGGCATGATCTTGAGGTCCATCATAGGCCACATTTGGTTCCACCCTCGGTATACAAAATGAGAACGTGAGCTGACTGGGGCAGAACCTGAACCGGAATGCAATGGCCGTGGCTGAATGTTCAGAACGGCGTCCCCATCCTTACAGACGGGGCACTTACTGGGTTTTTTACGCCACCCCTCGCTCGCTTTTCGTCTTTTCTCCGAGCGAGCGATGAGGTCAGCTCACATTCCCCGGGCTTTATTGGCCGTATCTTTAACCGTACACAGAACCCAGAGAGCCAAGAAAGCAGCGGCGGCTTCTAAAACACCTTCGCCGGCTCGTAAAAGTCAAACAAGCACCGTGAAGCCTTTCAAATGCTTTCAAAGCGGGCCCACTCGCCTCCGCGGCAGGGGATATTTTTAACCGCATCCACCGGCGGTGTGGTTTAGTCATCATGGCGAAGCTAAAGGCCTCGCTACCCAGGCACGGCTGATTTATGTATAGCAGGAGATTATACTGTTTGACCTTTTTTTTTTTTATTGACTGCACTAAGTACTTGGCATCAGAACGACGCTGTGAAGTGGGATCGGTTGGAAATGTCTGCAAATTCATTACGAACGACAACGAGTCGGCTCCAGAGAGACGGCTTGAGAAATCGGGAGATTCATTCGCCCAGACAGGATCAGACCAAGCCTCACGTGGGTCTGCGATCTCGTAGAAAAACAGCGCTAATTGGGGCGGTGACGTGCAGACAGGCGGCTAGACGATTACATTCACAGACGTTCTAGATACTTTTAGCGCTGTCGCTTTACGCCTCCGTTTGCTGCTCAAAAACTTTACGTTCAGGAAATCATTAGGGCTTCCTTTCCTCTGAACCGTCTTGCTTGTTTGAGGCTATCGCTAAGCCCGAGCTCTCAGAGGGAAGGGCGCAGCGTTGACCCCGTTTTGTCCGTAAAGATTCTAGTGATTTGCTCCGCTGTTTGAGCAGCACTGTGCCGAAAAAGCCAGACCAGACGTTCAACCTCGATGACGTTTGCCCGCACAGCACTGCGTTCCCGGGAATGTTATTGAGCGTTACCGGCGACCCGGAGAAAGTCTCAGGGGAGAGGGCGAAAAAAATTCGGCGCAGGTCATGACAGGCTAAGGGGCAATAAAACCAAGACAGGGGTCAGACTGTGGGGGTAGAGGTAGTGACCTGGCTTTCACCCTGTGCACACTGCAGGGGAAAATGTTTACGCAGCGCACGGTCAGCAAGGTCAGGATGAGCTAACAGCGGGTGAAGACGATCAGTTTGGTTTTCGACCTGTTATCAGATTCTTCTCCGCCATAGTTTAGTTACGGAAGCCCTTCGAGCTACGGACTCGAGACCTTCGGGTCTGCAGTGTAGCGGCTCCACTAAAACCATTGTTTTGTTTAGCTTGGACCTACATGCCCATATTTCAGACGTTTCGAGGTGGGAAAACGGCCAAGATGTTTAGCGACGGAGGGAGAAAGGAAACGCTTGTCCTTCGGCTTAAGCGGCTTTTAATGGCAGCAAACCCCGCTAACGAGCGAGCTGAACCCTCGGCAGAGACGCAGAGAAAACGGCGCCGGCGCGTTTTCCTATTAACAGCGCATGTCGGTGTCATGGAGCTTCTCGTCCTCCGTCTGTTTACCGCCTGCACGGACGATTGAGCGCAGATTTGCACAGTTATGAAATACGGCCGCGGGGAGGCAGCGCCGGTCAAACGGAGGGCCGCGGGAATGTTGTTTCAGTCTGATTGGGGTGATTAAGCGCCCCGGGTTAGTCTCGTGTGTGGTCTGAACACTGTTCTTCAAAAATAAAAAGGCGAGGAGACGCTCGGGGACTTGGGTTGTTGAGGCGATAACGGGTTAATAATCGCGATAAAGATCTGCACATCCTCACTTCGTAGATGTGGTTTTTTGGGGTTTTTTTGGGGAGGGGGTGGGTCGTGATTGTGGCCATAACAACGCATTATTGTCCAGCCATCAGTCCAAGGTTTCAGTGTGGGGTGAGGCTTGCAGCGTGCATGGAGGAGTCTTGGTTCCTCCCAAGGTTCCTCCCTTCTACGTTCAGGGAGTTTTTCCTTGCCACTGTCGCCCTGGGCCTGCTCCATTTGGGACTGGCCTTTGAAGATCATACAATAAAGCTGCTATAATGTTATTAAGCGCGCTAGAATTAGTTAAGCATTGCTTTTATAATTACTTGTGTGGTTTACGGTTGCAGCGGGGGGTGAGGGGGATGCTGTGCCTATCAGGATGGCGTTTATCCAGTTTGCTGTTTTGCAGGTTTTGCTTGCCACCGTCGCCCCAGGCTTGATCAGTTCAGGCTTCGGGCCTTCTTTGTATAAAGAAATAGATTTGACACTCGAACCCGAGTCACACTGGCGTTCAACGGATGGGTTAGATGACGAATCCGAGCGCAGGATTTGCACTTCATACAAAATCGTGGAGGTAAAATGAGACCACGTCGGACAGACGACCTCCAGCTTTGCCTCCATACTGCATGCAAACTGGGGTTGTGGTCGCGCTCCTGCTGCTCCCGGAGGTGCGGCATCAAACCAGTCAAAGGTGTGTGTGTGTGTGTGTGTATGTGTGTTTGCATTTAGGCTACATGAAGCCCAGCTTGTTTGCGTTTTCAATGCCCTTGTTTGTGCCGCACAAAATCCTCTTCGAGTTCGAGATCTGAACACAAAACAAGGTGCGACTCCCTTTTCGACAAACAAACCGAGGCAAAATGTTTGCTTCCGGTCGCTGAGGTCGGGTGAAGATGAATGAGCCGCACAAATCATGGCGGTGTTAGAAAGACAAACGTGCAAAAGTCTCTTTTCCTCCCAAACTTTCCTCCTCATCACGTTTACAGTTTTACAGAATTTTTCCTTGCCACTGTCCCCCCAGGCTTGCTCATGTGGGCCTTAGATGCACCGTTTAACGTCTGGCCCATCACCGTCCGTTCGCTCTAATGCCACAGTTGTTGAATTTGGTCTCACAGACATCTAATTCGCGTCTGAATGACAGAAAACTAGTACGAGCGAACCCTGGGGACACCTGCTGACAGAAGAGGGTATTACAGCATTATAGTTTTGTGAAAGAAACAAAGTTAAGAATGACTGTAATAAAGTTGTAAGCTGCGTATTAAAACATCACACTGTTGTTGATCAGGGATGCTGATTTTTATTTATTTTTTATTTTTATTTTTTTTTTACCAAACTGGCCCCGCTTCCAAACAATATCCCTAATATGAAGAGTGGAACAATTTTATAAAACCCTTGGACCCTAAATTTCTCTACACCCCAGAGTAGGGGCACTTCCCTCGTCCTTTTTGATGACATCCAGATGTGGATCTTAAACCTCCTTGCATTGAATGAACATCTGCTTTCTTACACACCTACAGCTTGACCGGAGGCTACGAGCGTCTCAGAGGGAGCGAGAGCCGACGTGTTCGCACCGCTGCGCTGATGACGTCATAAGCGCGGTGCCAATGAGCTCGGGCCACGCTCAGCTGGTTTCTCAAGCGGGTCCCTGGTCCTGGTTCTGTTACCAAAGGTACCAGTTCCAGTTCCAAATACGGTGCCCGCCTGATTTTTTGAGCAGCAAAATTCGTGTTCCAGCATCAAACATTCCAGTTCCAGTGATAAGGCTTTCGGTTCCTGCACCAAGGCCTAAAAATCAACCTAAAGATTCACTTTCAATACATAGGTTTGTAGTTCTACTAGCAAAGGGTCCAGTTCCAGTATAAAGCCTCCAGTTCTAGTAACAAAGAAACCAGTTCCAGTATAAAGCTTCCAGTTCTAGTAACAAAGAAACCAGTTCCAGTATAAAGCTTCCAGTTCTAGTAACAAAGAAACCAGTTCCAGTATA
>JAUZST010010546.1:0-65672 GCA_034779995.1 Parotocinclus haroldoi | reverse complement strand
CACACACACACACACACACACACACACACACACACACACACACACACACACACACACACACACACACACACTCCTTTTCCTTCTAGCTGCCTTCATTCAGATTTCATTTCATCCCAGCACTCTGTATTGCATGTGGGAGTGAAATCTGGGAGCCTGAATTCATGAATTATGAGCCGTTGTAACAGCTTTCCCACATCTGTTCTTATATTTGAGGAGATGTGCACTGACATGTGTGCAGTGATGTAATGTTTTATGTAGACAGAGGGTCATATTACTGTGTGGACACTAGCCCAGACCTCAGCATAAGACTGCTGCTAATCAATGATCGACAGAACAGATTAGTGCAGTTTTTAGTCTACTGGCCCACAGACCCCCTGCCTCAGAGGCAGGGCGATGTCAACACACACTGATCTACGGGCACGGACTGCCATCTGCTGGTTACTATGGTGAACGTTATGGTCATGACAAAAACAGCCTAAGCTATCAATGATTGGAATTGAATGAGGACTCAGAACAATACTACTCTATTTTCTGTATCAGTGTGTATTGTATTCTGCTTAAGAATCTGTACAAATTATCAGGGGCTGCCACATTTGTCTCTTTTTTATTTATTTTAGACTCCCTCTCTCCCTCTTTTATATATATATATATAATGTAACGTTCTTACTTATTAAAATATTAAAATTTCTTCTTACCACTGTGCTGCCCAGGCTTGCCCAATTAGGGTGGCGGGCCTTAATTTGTGTAAAGCTGCTTTAAGACAATGCTCAGTTGAAAAGAAAGAGCTATATAAATTTAAAGTTTGATAACCTTTGACAAAAGGTCTACCAAATGTGTAAATGTGGAAGGCATCACTTACCTCAGCAACGTCTTCACGTTCTTTTTGAAGGAGAGTTCGCTGCTTTGTGACCTCATGACACTCGATTTGTATGCGCTGCAAGTGTTTCTTCAGCTCTGCTATGTCACAGAAAATTTCATCCTAAGAAGAAAAACAGGGGAGTATGTGTACACTTCATTCAGAATACAACAGATTTTCTATGTACTGTTATGCAAAATAGGGTACTTTCATCTTCTTGGTTTATGTTTGTCTCTTTATTTAACATTGCTATTTACTTTATTACTTTAGCCAACCTCACTGCTTACATCATAATATAAAGCATACTGTCATGCAATCTTCACATACAAACGGGGTTTTATAATGAGCTGTACTGAAACTCACTCTCTCTGACCATTACTGACCATTTCAGTGACACACACAAGGTTGTAATTGTACACAAGGTTATCTCAAGACATACTCACATATGTACACTCAAGTCAGATGCCAATTTTAGAGCGATCAATTAACCCAATATGCATGTCTATAGGTCAAACTCACAGGTCCATGTGCTTCAGTATCCCTGCAATGACATTTATGTCTTTAAAGTGTTCGTACTGTACGAATACACATGCCCCACGATCTATAGTTGTTCCAGCTTTGTGCCCCATCCCACCAGCTGTAAGAATGTGTGTGTGTGTGTGTGTTAAGGTCCAGTTGGCAAAGCATTCGTTATACTAGTTGTTTTAAGTGGGCAAGTAGAAAATAAAGTGAATAACTTTGGTTGGGAGATCATACTCAGAGAGAGTGAGGCTCAGTACAGCTCATTATAAAACCTCTGTTTGCATGTGAAGATTGCATGTCTGTATGCTTTATGTTATGGTTACGATGTAAGCAGTGAATGGGGCTAAAGTAATATAAATCAAGAGTTAGTTTGAATATATATATATATATATATATGCTTCTGACCATAAAACAAGTACCTGCAACATCTCAGGCAGGCTGAGCTACACATTAGCTAGAAAGATTATCCAAAGTGGAGCCTTCATATTTAAATAGCATTAGTTATTAAAGTCTCAGCTAACATTTGTTTAAGTATTAGTTACAATTGTATGTGTGTCGGACTGGAATGTGTGGTTAGGGCACAGGACTAGGGTCAGGTCAGGGTTTAACTGCAAGCTGTTGCAGGTGGGTCCTTGAACAAGCACTACAGCTGTTTAGATTATACCATGTAAGATCGTATCAGCTGTATGTCACTCTGTATAAAACGCTCTGACAAATGTTAATGATATAAACACTTGCTGGTAAGACTGACCTGAAAGTCTGTTAGAATGTGAGCTTAGCATGCCAGTGTGCATACCTGACAGTAGGGGCATTTCTAAACTACGTGTCATACTTGGACACACAATTTAGAGGAGTACAGCTGTACCCCTCTGCTTTCCAATCAGTCACAAGGGAACAATTGTTCATAAGAAATAATCGTGTGAAACACTAAATAAAGGGATTTAACACTAAAGTGGATGTTACTCTGACACTGAAGAAAATTGAAGAACAAATGAACACTACATATTTTATTATGAATGCATTAATCTGACATCGTTGCATTAGCAGTCTAATATGACCACTAACCTTTTGGTAAGATATACAATTATAAGTGGCCAAAGCATATAGCTATGAGATATTATTACTTTGGCAGCAATGTGGCTGACTTTCTTTTAAATGTTTGCACATGTCCATTCCTTCATGTAAAACAAAGAAAATAACTGACTTCATGAAAGCGTTAACTTGCCAAGCTTTTGGAAAGATACGGATGCAATGTAGTGCCTCTAGTGAATTTGAGTGGCATCTGCTGTAATTCTGTTCAGCAATCCAGGATAAAATGGATTTTGAACTGCTGTGATTTTACTGAGACACAGCAACATTATACTGTGTTTTGTTAACTTCCTAGATTGATCAGAATCAAGGACTCAAGCAGGAACACCTATCTTTTTGTGAGATTAGAACGTTCCATAGTACACATAAAGGAAGGCAGTTATCACTGATAATCCGCACTTGCATGTTTACTTTATATATGCATCAGGACAAGTCATTAGCAGTTTAAATCCACACTGTTCTATGGTATAGCTGAATTGTGTAGTAGATCCAGAGTTACACCAGAACGGCAGGCAGGTTAGAACACAGCACCTTCTCTCTGCAAAGTCTCTCAGTCACATCCTCCAGGTTTTTGCCCGAGGGCCACTTGAGAGAGGTAGAGGAGTCTGCCTGACTGTCCTCAATTTCAATGATCTGAGCCTCCAGAAATGCATTCTCCTCCTCCAGACATCGTGCCTGTCACACAGACAATGTGAAGTTATACCAATAGTGCAGGGCAATATACATTACATTCATTAAAAGGGTTAAGGACACAAAGTATGCAATTCAAGTCATATTTTACTAGTGATCTCAGAAGACACACTAGTAGGGTAGTAGGGTAAATAAGAACTGAACATGTGACAGGCAGGTGTTAGGTAAGAAAATATCAGGTTGCATTATGCAAACTAGGTTGTGAATGAATAAAACATCTCCATAATATGCCCTAACAGACAGATGTGAGAACAATCATACTAAAGACTTTAAAGCATTAAATGGCTGAAAAGTTTTATCAACCAGGCTCTATTCACTTGTTCAGCCTAAACCAATCAGTATAGCGAGATCACTAGGATGTGTACCTTCCTAGTTTGTGTGCCAAACAAAAACACTGAAAATTAGTTATAAGGAACTGGTTCAGAATTTACTCAGTGGACACTGCACAAACAACTACTGTTTGCAAAGTAATAAAAGAACCATAACGAAGACCTTTAAATTAGACACACCATATGAGAAAGTGTTGGACAGACGTCACTAGCGGCTTGCTAGTTTACCCTACCACGGTTTTGATATCCATCAAAGTGCACAACAAGTACACTGCTCACAAAAATAGGGGATATTTAATTAAGGCATATTTTATTTAGAAGTATCTCCTAATTTTTGTAAGCAGTATATTAAGTTCAACTTCGCAAGTCACGCTTTTCTTCTTTCTACTACTCCCATTAGGGATCGCTACAGCGGAAATTGCTGATCTGAATACAGCGGTACCTCGGTTCTCAACATCCTTGGAACAAGGCACAATAGCTCTCTCAACTGTCTGTCATGTTTTTCTTTTAATTTTTACATTAAAGTACTGTCTTCCTAGTGCAAATAAGTCTGAATAGGTCTTAATGGTAGCCAACCAAAAGGAAAACCAAGTTCTCCAGAACACAGGCTGCAGTCAGCATTAGCAGCTATGCTAGTTCATCCATATATCTTGCTTTTACTTTTCAGTTTCAAGACATTCTCACTAAATTGCATGAGATATGCGATTATTATACTTTATTATAAGCTTTGTAGTAATGATTTTGTCAAACTGTAAGTCAATTAATATGGACCATATTAACCTCATTGGCTCATAATACATACTTAGGATAAGCCATACTTATGATACTCATCATAAATCAGGGGCAGCTGTACAATTCAAATCTATTATAACATACAATAGCATATGCGTGTAAATTTTATAGGGGTCTGAAATATATTAATTTAATTTACATGATTCCCTCTTGCTAAAAGAAATGCTTGGTATGAACAAGCCTTCTGGAACAAATAAACAATGAGAACTAAGGGACCACTGAAGCACTAGATGCCCTTTCTAACTTAACCATCCCTATTTATTTGGGCTGAAAAATATCACTAGAGGCACATTGCGCACCCAGGTGACTTCCAGATTTCCAGCAGGTGACTCTACGCTGTGGGCCGCTATTGCTGCTGTGATGAGTGAAACTGCTTACATTTTGATGTTTCATATTCATGGTTGTTTAAAAAGGTCTTATTGGTATAAATGTTGACTGTTATGTCTTACTAGAGAAATTAATTTAGCTCCTGGGTTCAGTTTCAGTTAGCCTAAAATCAACGTGAATATTACTGATAAGAATATTGTGGAATGTGATATTTTAATGCAAATGCTAGAATCTGACTAAATAGATCCAGATCCATTATATTATTATGGTTAACATCAGTTAATTACACTTGTGTATGGTAAGGGACATTTCACTTGCACCGTCTGGGACTATCCAGTAGCATACAAAGCAGTATATATATATACACACGTGCTTATTCATGGCTACATTTAGATGGCATGAAGAGGTTGAATGCATCTGGTAGTTACATTTTGCTGTGTCTGTGGCCAATTTATCAAGACAAGAGTGAAAAAGTTCTCAGTGAAAGCATCTGCTAATATCTCTGTGGCCTTCAATGCATAGTTTGTCCTGCCAGTCAGGGATTTAGACAAACTATGAGGCATCTTATAACTCTTAAAGGTAAGGACAATTGCTGCTCACTTATTTTGGGAGTTTTGGTGATTCATTGAAGATTAAAAGTGCTGTTAATAAGAAAGGTTTCTCAAATTTTTATTTAGTTTAATTGGATAAAAAAAATTATGTTTCACACACAAGCAATTGGAATAAATTGTAAAGAAGTCTTCTAAACAAGTTCTGCGAGACTGAGAAGGGGTTAAAAGCTTTTAGCTTTAAAAGCTAAAAGTTTTGAGCGTTTGCTGTTTGTGAACCATTTCATGTGAGCAAGTGTAGTCAGTAATTTAGCACCCAATGTCTATGTGCAACCTTGCCCAGTCTCACCATGTTGATAAGAGCGACCAGGCGATCATTGAGGGCGGCGACAATGACGCGATCTTGGCTGAAACTCATTGCAGCTTGCCTGTTCAGAGCTCGAGCTGCAGCAAAGTCCGGCTCAGGGCACTCAGCCATGGAAACACCAGCCCTACCAAATAGACTTTAACCTCTCAGGGTATTTGCTTTCAAAATAAAGACAAACAGAGCATAAAAGTAGTACTGTAAAATTAATCATGCCATCTCCGATGACTCTTGGTAATATGTAAGCATATTTACCAGGCAAACGACTGACGCCATTATTAGACGTGAATGTAAATAAAAAATCTAATCCTAAATCCTCTTTTTATCCTGTTTCTAGGAATGGTTTATAAACTATAACTACTTTTTACACAAACCACACTGTGGCTCTTTATATAATATTGCGATGGCTACTATTAGATTTGTTGTTTAGCAATGGTATAATGACCATATATAAAATATATTATTAACTGGGGGACTGGGGAAATTTAGGGTTAGGGAATAAAATAAAATAAATAAATAATGACATGATTTCAAACAGGTGATTGTAATCATGATTTGGTACAGCATCCAGGAGACTTAAACGAGCCAAGATGAGCAGGGGATCTCCAATTTAACAACAAATGAGTGAGTAAATTTTTGAAATTTTTAAAAACAATGTACCTCAAAGCAAGATCGGAAGGATTTGCACATTTCTCCCCATAGAGTACTAAATATTAAAAAATCATTAAACAATTCAAGGGTTCTCGAGGAGTTTCAGTGCATAAAGGCCAAGTATGCCAGCTTAAACTTAACGCCTGTGATCTTCAATCCTTCAGATGACAGTGCATCAAGACATACCATTCAACAGTAACTGATGTGAGCAAGGGATTACTTTGGCAAACTGTTGTTACGCACTGCAATATGTTAGTTACACTGAGATACATTCACAGCCATCACAAAAATCTAGGATGGGCCATCACACAGTGTAAACGTATTGTGGTCAGATGAGTCATTTTGGAAACAAATGGACACTGAAAGACAAAAAGGACCATCCAGACTGTTATAAGTCCAAAATCCAGGGTCCGTTATGGTACGGGGCTGTATCAGTGCTCTTTGTAAAGGTAATTTACACTTCTATGATGTCAGCATTAATGCAGAAGAGTACGCCGATATCTTAGAGCAAGATATGCTTGCTTCATTCCCAGGTACTTCCATGTGTTTTCATGTCCTGTCCCAAATAGAGAATGTATGGAGAATTTTAGAATGAAAATTACAATGATAACCCCCTACTCTTGGACATTTTAAGATGTGTTTGCAAGAGAAATGGAATAAAATAACCCACTAAACACAATCACTTGGTTTGGTCATATCTTAACAAATGAAATTAAGTAGACCAGACAAAACTTGAAATACCTCATATTGCTACTGTCTGCAACAAAATAAAATATGTATGTTGGAAACAGTGTTTTTTATATGCATTACATCATATGGTCCCATCGCTTTCTGATTATTAGTTAATAAAGACACAAATAGCTAAATGATAAAATTTTAAATAATTACCAACAGCAACAATACTAATTATTATTGCTTTTTTGTGGAGCTATACTGGAGTAACAAAGGCAGGTACTTTGTAGATACTGCTATTTGCAGTATTTAACCAAGCCATGTATGAAGAATGCAGAGCAAGAGCAGACGGAACTCATTCTATATTGAATATAGGCAGTGTAACACCATTTTTAAATTTGTATCTGACCTGGTAGGAGGATTGTGGAGCTGGGCTCCACAGCGCATCACCGGCCATAGAGCTGTTCTTTGCTTCTCCTCAAACAACTTGCGGTACGATGACACTCTCAGCATGGCTGTAGTCACTATGGAACTATTCCCCATTTCAGCCTGGAGATTTTATACCATACAGCAATGAAAATGTTTCAAAGACATGACAGATGCCTCACCAAACACTGACCAGGCTATCTATAGGGATGGGATCAGGCGCCAAGTGTTTCACACAGAGCAGAAGGAGCTTAGCTATGGCAACAGTCTTCAAATCCATTAATTACTTGAACAAGTAACATGTACTACTGGTCAAAAGGTTTTTATTGAGTGTTATCAATAATCACACATGTGTGGTATGGCGGTGCAACTGCCATGTCACAGCTCCAAAATCTCTGGTTCGTTCCCAAACCTGGACTCTACCTGTGCAAAGTCTATATGTCTTGCTTGCATGGGATTCTTGGTGCACTCCACCTGTTTCCAAAGTGCATGTGCCATACTATGGACTGGTGCAATTTCTTATGAAATGGCAATTAATCTGATCACTGTTCATAAGCTACAGTTACTATAAATAGCCACCAGAAAACTGACTAAGCAAACTTTTTGAAAACCAAAATTTGTGCCATTCTCACTTTTGACCATGACTGTGTAGTCCAAAGAGGCTTGATCAGCAATGGATTTCTTGGAAGGACACTTCAAACAGGAATACTACGAAAAGGTTAAGACGTACTTAAAGATCGGTGGAGCGACAATACATTTTTAGGTCTAATCATCGACAATATGATAGATATGATCCATTGCTAAAACAACAAATCTAATGGTGGCCTAAGACATTTGCATATGATAGTACTATACCATAAACTAAATGAAACCTAAATAACCAGTTTGACTAAATTTAGAATTACACAACCTCACAAGTGTAATTTATTCAAATGCGATCAAACTATTCATGCAGAATGTTGTATTGTTCTGTATTCATTTATAACAAAATAAAAGCAAGTATAGTAAGCATTTGTACTGAAATGACACACAACGGCTAAATAAGTCTTTAGCAATCACTGACAATGCATTATGGATAATGCTTAAATGTCAACTCTAAAACAAATGAATCAAACTACTGCAAATGTTCAATATTTTATTTACGTTAAATAAGTTAAAAGTACCAAAAAGGAAACAAAGGGATGTGCAAAGGTTTCAGTTGCATATGTACTGCAATAAAATAAAGCAGTCCAAGACCCATCGCATAAAAGAATATGCAGATTAAAGTTTACAGGACAGATACTGCAGTAAATAAGAGAATAAGGCGGGATCAAATCTTCATAAAAAGCACATCGCTGGAACAGGAACATTACTGAACAACTTGCTTAACTTTTGAACATTGCCGAAGAATAATGTCTGAAGCAAGTAAGGTCCAATGTGGAACAAATGGATCAAGCTTTAACTGAACCATAAGACAACTGTGAGTCTGTTTTAGGAAGTTACTTAAACTTCTGCCTTAGAGGAAGTTACAACAGAGGAGCATGGTAGTGTGGGTTAGCGTGACTAAATCCAGCCACATGCAAGTTTGTAAAAACACCAGACTTGGATATTTGGTCAGAAAAACAGAGGCACGGTTGAGTCTGAGTGTGAGAGAAGAAAGTTCATTGGCAATAAAATATGGTCATTTTTGCCTACTGCGTTTCATTAAAGTCTTTGACATAATCAATGTTGAGGCATTTCCTTTTTAATTTTTAACTGCAGGGAAACTTGAACAGGAAAGATAATTTCAACCTGATGAGGGGCTGTAGCTGTGTGCCCACTAAATAGCATAGCTTCATTACAGCTTGCATTCCATGCTGATGTATTATCACCTGATCTGGACATGATTATCATTAATTTCGGGAACTTTGGGGTTCACTTATTTTGTTATTGGTGTTTTTGAACAGAACATTTATCAAAACATTTGATTACCTTGAAAGTGGGCTTTGACAGGAGAGAACAATCTCCGTGACACAAATTGTGTAAAAAAAAAAAAAAAAGATTCATACTCTAAAACATAATTCGACTGAATTAATAACTAAATATTTGAATTAAAACTGTTTCCAATTTGTACATGTCACTCAATGTTTCTTCTTCAGAAACCACTTTATCTTGGTGAGGGTTGCAAAAGGTCTGGGGTTGATCACGAAAACAATAGTCACAGGGCCAGAATACACCCCGACAGGGCGAGTCCGCTGACTAGCTAGATTAGTGCACTACACACAAAAATTAAAAAAAAGCAATGCAGTGGTGTGGTTATTGCACACATAAAACAAACATTCAAAATAAGATGATGTTTGTACCATTAAAAAGACATGACAGCTACAACTAAACACCCATTAAGTAGAGAAGCACACAACATTAAGTAAGCATAATGCTTTCTGAAAACTGAAAAAAAAAACCCACATAGCTGGATTTCAGTAAACCACTAGAAACATGTAGAGACCAGAGTGTGAAGCTACAGACACACTGTCACCACAGTCTATTAAAGCACTAGACAAAAGAGGCGAAATCCAGCTATGGAGTCATTACAGCATCAAATGGCCTTTGACAAATAAAACAAGTTAACATTCTCCCACTTCTCTCAAATGTACTTGATCAACCAATATGTGTGTTGAGTTTGACATTTGTTTATTTTGCATCAGATCTGAGGTTAATGTAGTTAATGGAAGTCTTTTTTCAGGCAATACTTGCTGGACGGACAAAATCTTCAAGTCAAATCTACAAATCCCCAGTTTTCAGACAACATTCATTTTAATCTTAAATCACAGCAAGAATGATTAAGTTCCAGCTTATCTACATAGTGAAAAGTCCATGTATTTGGGTCTTCTGAAACGAGGGCGCTGTGAAAAAGTTTAGGTTTTAAGCGTTAAAAAAGAGACTTCCATTAAATTACTGTAATGAAGCGACAAAGTAACTCCAACAATGGTTGATCATTACATTTGAAATAAGTAAAATTCTGTACAGTTCTTTGCTAAACAGTTGCTTCAAAAGGAAAGCAAAAGGGTACATTGTACAGGAGGAAACGCCATTGTCCCAATGTCAAGAGTCTGAGAGTGACATAGCAGGAGGACACAAATATATAAATAACAGTATATACTCAAACGGATAAACACTACTGTGATTCTGATTCACTGCCACAGAAGCATTTGGATGATTGTCTTTCAAAGATAGACCCACTCCACCCAGTGGTATAATATGAGGGCGCAGAGTCATTACATGGCTAGGTTTCTACAATCTTACAACTCCATCCTGCTAGCTGGGGCAAGAGAAAATTAAAGAGGTTTTGTAAGAGTATTAACAATGATTGCAGCAGTCCAAACAGTTTCCTTACTGCTTTTGTTTAGTGTAGTTCATTCATATGTAAATCGCATATATACATATCTCAAGGGTTTTTTCTTTTGGCATTAAATTATCTCAGAAGTGACCAAAATTAGCGATACTGATTCAGATACAAGTTCATAATTTACTCCAGAGAAGGTTAAATGTCCAGTATTAAAATACCAGTCCAAGATAAATGTGCTTCATGTAAGCGATGGACAATGATCAAATACAGAAACAGCACATCGTAGTCAACAGGCAGTGTTAAATACACTGCCGCAACCTCTCCATGCAATTGGTCACAGTAATGAATGTTGAGTCTATTACACAAGACAAACACTCAGAGACAAACAGATAGATACACAATCGCTCTAGAGTCTAGAGTCACCTGTGCCTGGAGGGCAATTATGACCTGTAATACTGAGGGGCTTTTCAGTCCTCATCAGTGCCCATAAGGAAGCCCAAGATGAAATCATTGGCCCGCTGTCGATCAGTTGAGGTCTGCCTGCTTGTGAGGTTTGGTGGAGGCCTTATTAGAAGACTGGCAAACAGGGTAGCTGAATAATACAACAGTAATAAAAAAACAAAACAAAACAGATGAATATATAAAGCACAACTCGTTAGATTTCAGATGATGTGGAGAGGCAAAAAGTGTTAGATGGGGACTGACCTATGAGGTTGGCAGTGAGGTTGTTGTGTACCGAGTGCTTTAGCAGTTCCCTCAGAAAGGCCATTAGGTAACGGAATACATTGCGATGCGCTCTGGGAAGCTGAGATATTAACTGTAACACAAAAAGCATAAAACATTAACATTATATTATTTATTTTTTTATGTTGATTATTGCAAGGAAAGATCATACTAGTATAAATGCACCATAGCATGAACAGATGAGAAGCCTGAAAAACAAACAATATAGTTAATGATACTGATCAGGATATAAAAAAAACCAATACGGGAATAAGCCCACTGTTACTCTCCCATGGAGTGGTCAGCTAACAAACATCACTCCAAGAGCAAGGCATGCAATAGTCCCCAGGGTAACAGCTAAATGCAACTTTTACATTGGTTCTTATACATGTAAAACTTTATGGGTCTACCACCAAGATAGACAATGATGGCGAGAAGTTCAGTATTGCAAGTAGAAATACAATGCTCTGCAAAAAGAACGCTTTTAGCTGCAGTTTGCTAAATATCACATGGACAAGTCAGAAGGCCGTGGAAAAATGTTTTAAGGACAATTCAAAATAAAACCTTTTGGTTTAGATGAGAATATCACCTATGGAGAAGGAAAAATAATACTAATAATCACTAATACCTGTATGGGTCTCTTTTGCCAAATTTCACCAGGATGGTTTCGCCATTACTGATACAATAACGAAGATCAATGTGAAGAAACCCACTAGCGCCCCCGATATAAAGCTGTTCTGTACAAAGGAAGGGACTTACATTTCTCTAATATGATGTGCAGGACAAGGGGATCACAAATTACACTTAAAGCAAAAAGGTTCACATACTAACAAGATATTGGATTATTTTCCTTAAAAAAAATGATTCCCAAGTATATAATCTCATTTGTTTAAATCAGGCTTTTTTAAATCTTCTTTTAAGTAAAGAGTGATATTTGTTTTATTTAAGAAGAAATAGACAAATCTAAGGGTTCACAAACTTTGAAGTACCACTGCATCTGGGAATGGTCTAAAGCCAATGTGATTAGATTTCACTGTGCACATAAAAGGAATTACACCTAATGGGGCATCAGTCCATTGCAGGGCCATATGTGGGTCACTGGTGTCCGCACACAACACCCTCACTCTCAATCGGACAGAGAAATCAAGTCTTGCTCCTCTGTTTTATTCTTTTTTTTATATCTTTTCTTTCATCTACACATAGTTTCAATCTGTTCTGCCTAGTCTGTACAGTCAAAGACCAAGTCGACTTCAACTTCAGTCAGCTAAGAACCACAATCTGATTGCACATAGGGTGCTATTTGGGTGGGGCACCATTCTCAAAAGTGCACTGACACTGATATGGTGGTGGTGTGTTAGAGTAGTTGTGCTGGTATGAGTGGATCAGACACAGCAGTGCTGCTGTAGTCTGTGTCAGTGCTAGATTGAAAATACTCCACCAACCAAAAATGTTCAGCCACCAGAATCCTGTAGCAGCATCCTGTGAGCGTTGATTGAGGATTAGAGGATGACCAACATTCACAAGCTTTCAATTGTAGCTTTCACTGTATGCAGATGCCAGTTCCTTATTTGGCTAGCAGCTTAGTTACTGTATGTTTTAGCATGGATGGCAGAAACTGCAAATTTTGCCGACTGTTAAATCTAAATATTAAACAGGATGGAAGACTAATGCTTGATTTAATTAAAAAGGTGAGGTCTCAAGGACAGCAAAATCAATTATCTTGCTGGCAGTGCATGACTACCAAAAGGTGGTGCTGACTAATTCTATACAAATAAATAAGGGGAGGAGGAAGGGTGGATTTGAAGGAACCCAGACCTCGGTCTGCCTATAAAACTTTCCATGAGACCTCAGGGTCTCCAGACCCAGCACCCCTTCTCAACAATTGGATGCATTTACTTTCCTTGACAAATGTGCAAGTTATTCCAGCTGCAGGTCCAGCAGTTCTCCAATAGTGGAGAACTAGACAGACTCCTTTTGTAATTCAAAGCCATTTTCCCAGGAAGAGGTTGACTTTGCTGACCAGACACTATGAACCATTTCTCCGATCCCGAACCACACCAGGACGTGAATTCTGCACCCTACAGAACTGAAGTGTGCTGCCTAATCGAAAAGTAAGATGGTGGCATTTTGAGCTATTTTATAAATGAGGATGTAGTTTAGATTATATATGGCTACTGATGCTGTATATAGAATAGAAAATACATTATATAAGCTTAATTAGAAATTATATAGCAGTATACATTATATTAAAAGAATACACCTTTGTGTACAAGGTAAACGTGAACAGTCAAAGTCTCCTCTCCTGTCCTGTCTCATTCTTCTGAATGATTTTGCATGTGGTAGTAACACTGACATTGATTATCCGGTCTCCTCATTTTACAACCCCAATTCAAATTAAGTTTGTACATTGTGTAAACCATAAATAAAAACAGAATACAATGATTTGCAAATCCTTTTCAACCCATATTCAATTGAATACACTGCGAGAAGAGAAGATATTTAATGTTCAAACTTTCGATGGACAAACTTTTTTTTTTTTTTTTTTTTTTCTTAACAAATATTCACCAATTTTGAATTTGATACCTGCAACACGTTCCAAAGAAGTTGGAACAGGGGCATGCTTACCACTGTTTTACATCACCTATTACCTTTCCTTTTGACAACACTCAATAAGCATTTAGGAACTAAGGATATCAATTGTTAAAACATTGTAGGTGTAATTATTTCCCATTCTTGCTTGATTTACAACATAAGTTGCTCAACAGTCCGGGGTCTCCGTTTTCGTATTTTGCACTTCATAATGAGCCACACATTACAATTGGAAGACAGGTCTGAACTGCAGGCAGGCCAGTCTAGTATCTGTACACTTTTACTACGAAGCCACGGTGTTGTAACATTTGCTTATTTCAGCAAGACCAAGCCAAGCCACATTCTGCATGAGTCATCACTAAAAAAAAAACATTGCGTGGATGGCAGCATATGTTGAATCAAAACCTGTATGTACCTTTAAGTAATTATTGGTGCCTTCACAAATGTGCAAGTTACTCATGCCATGGGCACTAACACACCCCCATACCATAAGAGATGCTGACTTTTGACCTTTGGCCCAAGGAGGAAAAGGACTACCCAGATCGTTATCAGTGCAGAGGACATGACGTCCATGATTTCCAAAAACAATGAAATGTGGACTCATCAGAACACAGGACACTTTTCCACTTTGTGTCAGTCCATCTCAGATAAATTCAGGCCCAGAGAAGACAGCGAGGTTTCTGAGTGTTGTTGATATATGGCTTTCGCTTTGCATGGCAGAGTTGTAACTAGTATTTGTAAATGGAGCAATGAACTGTATTCACTGATAATGGTTTTGTGAAGTGTTTCTGAGCCCATGTGGTAATATCCATTACAGAATGATGTTTTTTAATGCAGTGCTGCCTTCATACCCAATCATGACACTTGCACTATATTGCCAAAAAGTATTTCCTCACCCATACAAATTACCTGAATCAGGTGTTCCAATCACATCCATGGCCACAGGTGTATAAAATTAAGCATCTAGGCATGCAGACTGTTTTTACAAACATTTTTGAAAGAATGTGTCGCTCTCAGGAGCTCAGTGAATTCCAGCGTGGAACTGTGATAGGATGCCACCTGTGCAACAAATGTAGTCGTTAAATTTCCTCACTCCCAAATATTCCACAGTCAACTGTCAGCTGTATATAAATTCACGCAACACATATAAACTCTCAGCTTTATTATAAGGGAATGGAAATGTTTGGGAATGACACCAACACGAAGCGGATACTGAAGCACAAGTCAATCACTACAGACCTCCAAACTTCATGTAGCCTTCAGATTAGCTCACAAACAGTGCACAGAGAGCTTTATGAAATGGGTTTCCATGGTCAAGCAGCTGCATCCAAGCCATACATCACCAAGTGCAATGCAAAGTGCCGGATGCAGTGGTGTAAATCACTCTGCCACTGGACTCTAGAGCAGTGGAGCCGCGTTCTCGCATTCAAATCAGTTCTCCAACTGGCACTGGGAGTCTGGGTTTGGTGGTTGCCAGGAGAAGGGTACTTGTCTGACTGCATTGTGCCAAGTGTAACGTTTGGTGGAGGGGGATTATGGTGTGGGGTTGTTTTTCAGGAGCTGGGCTTGGCCATTAAATGCTATGGATTAGGATACGTGATATGTGATTCAAGGCAGGTGAGCAAATACTGGATAATATAGTGTATGTTTTGCATTTTTTTTTCTTTACAAATTGTGTAATCATCACAATTTAAGTGAAAAGTTTAATTGTTTATCAAAGATGTATATATTTTTATAAACTTTGTCAGTTTCTGAAATGTGATGATCCATGTTACCAGCATGATTTCACAAAGTGAATGTTTGTACTGAATGTTTGGATTTCTTCAAGTGGCCCCATAAATTCTCTATGGGCTTTAGGTCAGGAAACTGTGTTGGAAGATTCATGACAGTCAGTACTCTGTTGTGTACTTTGGTCTTCAAGTAATTGCGGCAAATCTTTGAAGTTTGTTATGGGTTTTTATCCAGCTGTAGTGGTAATCCTTCTCTACGAAAATCCTCTGGAACAGATTAGGAGCAAAATGTCACTCTGCCTTACTGCTTTCTCTTTCCGAGCAACTTCCCAAATGAAGATGTTTAGATAGATTTATGTGTTTTGGTGCAGGCTTCTTAGTACCAAACCATACCTACTGTGCCTGATTGAAATAAAGGTATTACTCATCCTGTCTGCTGTTTTGTGGTGTGTTAGATATACAGCAAAGGGGCTGTATTTTAGTCAGGGGTAGATGGTATTAGTCGAATCTAGCTGTCTAATACAGTGCAACATGTAAAAATGTGTGGGTTTTAATTGCCACTATTGATTTGTCACTGTAACACCTTAAATCCTTATCTCCTGATGTCTCACGTCCATTATATACGTCAGGTGTTTTTAGATGTAATGATGAATGTTTGCATTGAATAATGTGCCGTGAAATATTATGTCTTTAGCGCATGGTAATTTTTGTCGATGTTTTGCCAAGTCTTGTGGGAATTTAAAAAAAAAACTGTATCGAATTTATTACTGAGCAGTAATGATGTTTAGGCCAAATGGTATTAATTTTTGTAACTTTTTAAGTTTCCTTATAGTAGTTGAAATGTTATTCACAATGCGTTTCTCTACAACCCCAAATCAGAAAAAGTTGGGGCAGTATGGAAAATGCAAATATGAAAGAACACACAGTGCTTTTTCTGTCACTGCAGACACTATGAACTTGAGATATTTCCTGTTTAGTCTGACAACCATTGTTATTTATTTTATACTTTATTTGTTAATAACTCAGGCCTGCAACACATTAAAACAAAGTTGGCGGGCCAATTTATGGCTAGTAATGAGATAAAAAATTACAGATTTGATGTGATTTTAAACAGGTGAGGTCAGCAAGTGATTGAAATCATGATTTGGTACAAAAGGCACTCTGTCCTCAAAAGGCTGAGTCGTTGAGGTGCAAAGATGGGCAGATGATCTCCAGTGGTTAACAAATGTGTGAGAAAATGATTAAAATACTTAAAAACAATGTTCCTCAAAAAAAGACTTGAAGTGATTTGTCAGAATGTGAACAGTCTGAATGGTCTTTATATCTTAGTTACATGTACAATATATGTATCCAGTGTGTGATGGTCCATCCTAGTTGCTTCTGAACCCAGAGAAGTCGATGCCGCTTCTGGACATGCTTGACATGATGCTTCATTTTAACAGTAAAACAGTTTTTCATACAGTTTAGATGACATTTTGTGGCTGTGACTCTATATTGTAGTGCTTGATAAAGGTTTACCAAGTACTGTTGTCCATGTGGTTGATATGAAATCTTAAGTTTGATGAGTTAGTTAGCTTTATGCATTGATATTCCTATAGATTCATTTAATTGTTTGACAATATTATACACTGTAGAAAGAGAAATATGCAAATACATTCCAATATTTATTTGACACGTGAGACGTTTTGTGAAACAGGAGATCCTTTGCCCATATTTGCTCCTCAAAGACTCAGCCTTTTATGGATACTAATTTTGTACCATGATCATTGTAGTAAAGATTATAATCACCTGTTGATGTCATCTGTTTGAATCACATCATTATTTTGTTTTTTTTACATTACTAGCCCTTAATTGCTCCCATCCCAACTTTTTCTGGGATGTGTTGCAGGCCTGAAATGCAGGAATGGATGTTTATTAACAAATGAAATGAAGCTGACCAGACAAAAAATAAAATATCTTCATACTGTTTGGATTGACATAAAAGTCAAAGTAAAGGTAAGGAACGCTGCATTTGTTAAAATTTCCATCTTCCATCTTCGTCCCAACTTCTCAGATTTGGGGAAATATTTCTTTAATATTTAGATGTTGAGAATGTTGGGTTTGCCCAAGGTGAACTTGTTGTTTGAGCTCCCAGATTCCTCAAAAAACTATAATAATTTCATGGGCTTCTGTAATTTGGCATAATGTTGTAGAAGATAACAGGTCTCACTAGTACTAGGTTTCCTGAGTGCTTCTGATGTAACATTTATTGTCATTATGTCCGGTGTGCTGGTATATTTAAAGGCTATATTTGCAGGACCAAACTGTGGAAGTAGTTACATAAGAAATATTTCAACTCTGATTGTCAAAGTACTGGAAATATTTCCAAAAAATTCTGGTTTGTTTGTTTATATGACTTTGCTTCAGCATTATTCACTATTCATGACATAAATAAAACTGTAGTTATGCTATTTAGGGTGACCAGTTATTTTTGGAATGTGGAAGGAAACCAGTGTAACTGGAGTAAACCTATGCAAACCTTAGATTCCAAGGTCAGTATTGTAAGGAGGCTCAGTAAACACTTGCTACCCCGGTTAATGCTGACATTGACAAACCAAATGAGCTGTACTGAATTCAGATCTTCAAATATTTCTATAATTAGTATAAAACGTCCCATGAACCATGTGGTGTGATTTACATTTTAGTTTTTGAGTTTGAGTCAAAGAAGACATAACTATGCTCTCTGGCAGTGCTGTTGGATTGCATATTTGGCAGACATAGGGACCTAACTGTTCAATATAAATCATTATATTTCATCATAGCTCTGGTGTTGTGGATTTGTAGCAGTATCTAATTAATTTACCCTGTAATTCATTATTCTCTGAATAGCTATACTGTTTATTAAGGATTATCCAAGTGTGGGCATGAAATCCTCTGTAATCTGATCATCACATCTTCCCAATGATAAAACGTTGTGAAAAAACATTGAACACAAAGGTGCCTGTAAGTTTTACTTAACTTTAATTTGACAGAATTTGTTTTATTTAAAGTCGTATCAGCATTGCTGCCTATTGATGACAGGAATAAGGCTACATTAATACTAGTCAGAAACATTCACACTGGGCCAGTTTAGAGCAATCAGTTAATCTGTCATTATCTTTGGAATGTGGGAGGAATCTGAAATACATGGAGCAAACCCACATTGATGTGGGAAGACAAACTCCACACAGGCAATTTCTTAGGTTGGAATCGAACTTGGGATTTCTGGAACTGTGAGGTGACTGTGCTATCTGCACCTGCTCCTCCACCATGCTGCATAATCCACACGGGGTCGCGGGCCAGCCACTCGGCAACTCTTGGTTCACGGGCAGGAATGCTAGACAGGGTGCCAGTCCATCGTAGGACACACACACATGCACACAGTCACACACTAAGGGCCACTTTTAGAGACACAAATTAACCCAATTAAGCACGTCATTGGACTGTGCGAGGAAACCGGAGTACCCGGAGTAAACCCAGGCAGACATGGGGAGGACATGCAGACTCCACACAGAGAGGACCCAAGCTGCTCCACCCTGGGATTGAACCCGGGACCTTCTTGCTGTGAGGCAGCGGTGCTACCCACCGCTACCCACCCATTGAGTTCCACAAATCATTAATACAGTTACAAATGCCACACCATTTCGATTAAATTTACACAGGGCATTTGTAAATTGTCAGTATTCAATGACAAGCTAGAATATTTACAAACATACATTCAGTAACCACAGTACTAGGTTATTAAAGGCTACAAATAAGAGATTATTATTATTAAGAACAACAAATAAGGCAACTTCTAAAGAGCTGAAATGGCTATAAAACAACAACATTGATACATAAACAAACACAAAAATACTGAAGGATACATGTAGCCAAGTGAAATTTTCCTATACAGGGCACATATGAGCTGCCTTTCTTTCTACATTTGCTTGGAGTATGTGCTGCTGAATTTTGCACCAGCTTTAGAGTATGTATAACATTACAATAATCAATTCTGCTTGGGCTAGTTTTCTTCATCAGTCTGAGATATGAGAGGCCATAGTGATATTTCTTAAATTAATGATTTCAACCTAAGTAACATTTTTAAAATGTGAGATAAAATATAGATCAAAATCTAAGGTTACTCCCAGGTTTCTTATTTCAGGTCGGAAATTTAACGAATGAGGGCCTAATGATTTGTATTTGCTGTGATTCAGTGATCAGTGATTCAGCTTTAATCTCATGTCTGCTGATTCCTACAGTTAAAACGAGGGTTACTTGTATAGAGGGAAAAGCAGCGGTCCTGAAGTGGACATTTACGGAACTACAAAAAGGCCACTACAATACTGGTTTTTTATTGTATTGAATTACTTCCTAGTCCAACATGAAACGTTGTGTTTGTCACACATGATCTAAACTTTCAAAATGGTGAATCAGAATGTTGTTATCAGCTGTATTAAATGCATCACTAAGGTCCAGTAGACCTATAATACATTCCTTGGGTAAATCAGCACTAAGCCTCAGATCACTTACAAAATGGAACAGTGCTATGACTGAAACAAAACCCTGACTGTAACTGCTTTAGTACGTAATTTTAAACCAAGTATGCATTTAATTGTTTACACCAATGTCTCTAGGTAGGGCTTCATGACATTCCTGTTTTGTGTCAATCAGAATTCGTTTTTCGATCAATAGTTTATCATGTTATCTTCTGCATGTAGTAGATAAAGGTGGTTACTTAGTTGTCCCTAAGCTAGCTTAGTGGGAATTAGTTGTGACTACAGTGGGATAAACTCAGGCAAAAAAAAAAACATTATCACAGAGAGAACAGACAATTTGGTATGTTTTTATGTTAGATGGCTGTCATTCCATAGACAGTCCATACACCTTACCATCCTTCCTCATTCTTTCACTGATAAGCTTGAATGACACAGTTTTGATCACCTTCTTCACTCCCGGTACACTGATTTAACTATTTGCACTCTAATCTTATGTGCAGGGCTCATGTGTTTTCTCCTATCACCATGTCCCTGGAGAGACGTTACGTGTCCAAAAATTTGATCAAAATGAATAATTGACCTGATTTGAACTGGCTCATATACTGTAAGCACACACTAATTGAAAATCTATAGGCCCATAAAAAGTAACCAGAAAAGAGAAGCATTTGCATTAGTAACAGTAGACTGTTAAGGAGTGTCCTGACTGCTGATGGGATATAAGAGAATAATTTATTTATTTTTTCCAATATATAGTTAATATTTAATAACAATACATACACCCATTTCACTTTCCCAATATAACAATATTCCCAATTATTACATTTTAGGTGTGACCTTTGCTTTGTTTAGCCATTGCTTTGGAAATGTTCTAAAATGTGCATGTGAGTTCTAAATGTGCATATTTGATGAATTTAATGTGTGTGTATGTTCAGGACCTTTGAATGCAGAAAGGCTTGGTATCATGGTGCTTGTCTTAATTCACACTATTTGGGTGGAGAAAACAGAAACTGTAACGTAATCGTGTAATGTAATAGATTTCTGTGGTAGAGATCATGTGCACTGCACTCTGACTGGTGGGATGAAAAGCTAAAAGCTGTGGTGGGAAGTGATGATGGTGGAGTGTTATATGACATACAACTTTTGTTGATTCATCTTAATTTCACTTAAAAAAATGAGAGTTGACTCAAATTTGTCTGAAAAAAAACCTCATGACATTTTGCACCCCAAGAATTTTACACCCATTTTACACCCTTTACTTTTTAGGTGTCTGGGAACTTTAACTACTAATGCTATAGTGCATATTATTTTATAGCTATATTCTCTATTTTATTACATATAAATGTAATATGGTATTATGATTTGTTTATCTATGTGTCTATAATTGTAATTAGAATAGAATAGAATAATTATTATTTAAAAATATTTTGTTTGAATAAGTCCTCTTTGTTATTTAAACAATTAATATAACACTATAAATTAAGTACGATTAGTAAAGCTGATTTAAGACATCGCAGCACTATAAATAGTACTGTAGAATTAAACCTGACTTTGACAAGTGTAAGCACCTGAAGTTTTCTAAATGATATTTGGACATTGACTGGAACTGTGTTCTGTGGTCAGATGAAATGATTGTTGAGCACTGTTGTCAGCAAGAAGTCTGTTGTATCAGTGTTTGATGCAAAAAAGATGGGGTTGTTTTCGCTCCATTGACCCTGGGAACCTCTTTAGGGTGCATGGCATCAAATACTCTTAAATCAAAAACTGTCTGCTTCTGCCAAGAATCTAAAAATGAGTCTTAAGTGGACTTTCCAGCAGGACAATGATCCAAAACATACGCCCATATCAACAGAAAATAGTTTACTGAACACAGAACCAAGCTTCTGTCATGGCTATGTTAGTCTCCTTATCTAAGACCCATAGCAAATCTGTGGGGTGAGCTATAGCATATAAGATATAGCATATAAAGATTTTGTAAAGAAACGTGGTCTCCCTGCTTGGTATTCTCTGACCTTATAGGACTGTATATGTAGATGTGCTAATAATTTTTAATTGCTGGTTTATGTTAGGGTTCCTACATTACGCCCTGGTGTGCCACCGTACTCGTCGTTACAGAGCTATCAGTGAGGCAGTTTATATCCTGTACTTGATTTACGACCTGATGACGAACACCTGCTTTTCTCGCTACCAGGTCGTCTGATTCCATCCACGCCCCCGACCATCGGTACACACGCGCGTACCTTGACACGCCACGTCTGCTTGCTCTGCCGTTCACTATGCCACACATTGCGATAGGTTTAGGTCAGTTGGTAACATCCTGGGGCATTTAAAGCCGAAGGACGTGCAGGAGGGGAAACTCCGAGGTAACTAGCGTTTTAGGGACACATCGAGGGTCTTCTTTCCACCTTAACTTGTTCCGTCTCGCACCTTCCGAGCCTCACTCTAGCTGGCTGCCTGCTCTAAATGAGACGCGCCCGGCTAGAGTTTCGCCACCTGGCTGCGCGTTCTAAATGACATGTGCCCCGGCATGGCGTTGCCGCGCTGTATAGTCTCATTTGAGCCGTCTGCCTGCTCTAAATGCGACGTGCCACGACTTGGGGTTTCGCCAACTGGCTGCACTCTCCAATTGAGACGCGCCCCGGCTGGCTCCTTCACACTACTTGCGTGTTCGAGCTTATGCTCGCCCTCTGGCGCTGTGGTGCCTCTCACGATTTACTCGCGTTCATGCTATACGTGTGCTCGAGCTATTGCTTGCCCTCTGGTGTTCCGGAGTTTCTCCATGTCCCTGACGTTCCGTAGTTTAGATTTGGGAGACGTCCCGTGCTGTCCCCTGGCGCTTCGGCTTTTTTGCGATTTAGTCGCACCTTGGCCAGCTGGGGAGGTTGGTGTTTTTATGCACGCGACACAGCTGCACACTCCCCCCCCCCCCCCTTTTTTTTAGTTTTTTTCAATATTTAGGGACTTTTCTCCCCTTTTATCCTCTTTTATAGTTAATATATATTATTTCCCCATTCTTATTATACGCCGTGGGATTTCGTCTCTCCCGCATACTTGGGTCTTAACACATATCATAACAGTTTAATGATTGATGACATTTGTTGGAGTATATTTTTCGATGCCTTCATTCTTGGTGATACAGCTACACCAGGTGAACTGACCATACCTGTCACACAGGTTGAGCTCCCTTACATTATTCTAGATCATTTAACTGACTCAGCAACATTCTTCTTACAGTTACTGGGCAACTACACACTGAAATCAGTTCCAGTTTCTGTCTGTAAAGAGAAATTATCATAATGGAATTGCCATTTCTTTCACTGGTGCTTTGCTGAACCTCATCGGAATTGATCTGCTGGACCTGGCACCATGTCAGAAAGCAGGAAATGAGGCAGCCTGCCCAGCAACAATACGTCACAGTGTAAAAGGCTTACTGTGCTGGGATTGGACTCATTTTACTGTGAAATGTTTACTGAGTGGCATGATTTGATTTGACACATTTAAGTGGTTATATTAATGCAAAACATTTTCTTAATAAGTAAATTATTGTATTATGTAGTTATTCATACTATGCACTCATTTGTACAGTGCAGCATTGACACAGTAATATGTAATCTAAAGTTAAATACTATGCCACATCTTAGCAACAAAAAAAATATACAGACCTACACACTTCCTGCATGTGTTTTTGTTTGCATATTCACTACACAGAAACGTAGAAAGTGGTACTGGTCGACATGAAGATATGATAAAATTGTAATTTGTGTACATTTTATACAATTCAATTCAATTATATAATTCTGACACAATTCCTAATGATGTATAGAGCCCACTAGTAATGAAGCGCTTGTCAAATGGTCTGTGTTCACTTACTAGTTAATTAACACTTTTCCAGTCATGAGCTGTGAACCATATGACTCGATCTTGTGTACTACATTGGGTACCATTGATTTCTGTGTCCACGTTGCCCAGTCAGATTTTGGGGGAAAGAGGCAACGAGGCTTCTGAGAAAATAAATAGCTACAACCAATAGTGTTGTCATGAAACCAAAATTATGACTGTCATACCATAACTGCTTACAATATCTCGATACCAATCCTAAAGTGATACCACAAGAAAAAACTAAAACATCAGTAAAAGCAATGGAATAACAGATGATAAAACTTGTAATTTTTTTACAAAACATTTTGACAATCAATAGGTAGGTATATTTATAACCTTAATAAGTTGATTATTGAAAATGATTTGATTAGACGGGTAACATTGCTTTTACACAGTGAGTAATTTATGAGATTTCTTTGACAACTCATATGTATTTTACAGCCAAATTTCACTGTTTAAACAGTTTCTACTAAGTGCATTTTCTAGCAATAGAAATAACGATTGACAAAAATGTCCATGTCATAATTACCATTACCAGTATTGCTGAGACTTCTGAAATGAATAGATATGAACTGATCATATTTATAGTTAGTATTGACAATTTATTTGTGATTATAAATGCTATTAGTTTGGAAGTTATAGTAAATATAACTTTACCAGTGTGAACATATATGGAGATGTTTGCCACATTGGTAAGTTAGTTAAAAAATAAATCCAGTTAAACAGATATTATTGCATTTAACTTCCTCAGTTGGGTAAAATGATCGCTAGTCTCATAATGTATCTCACTTATCTGATTTATATTTGAGGACATAATTACAACCTGCCACTCTGTGAGCTTGTGGTACAAGTGACTACCTTAGTTTGTATTTGTTTGAAACATCTTTTGCAGACTGTTTTTTCTCTACAAGCCATGGACGATAGGCAAAAGCACTGTTATCAGCAGATATTAACTCCATTTTCTTTTCTTATTTACCGTGTTTACCTGCAGGGAGAGGAAGCGCTGTTTGCAAATACTGCCCCATGTGGCATGTCGATGTAACTTGCAGAAATAAATGCAACTCTTCTTTAAAACCTGATCGTTCTTAAAGTTTCAGTACCAATAAAATTAGGTGTAGTACCGTTTGTTTATGGCAAGGTATAGCAATATTTCTTAATAAATTAATAATTGCTGCATCACCCCCTCAACAAAATAATATTTTCATACTAGTTCAATAAGTTCAATACTAGTAAATCACCAGGATTAACTAGTAATTCATGGCTATAAGTGGTGTAATACCAATATCATAGAGGCAGTAGTGGGAGATCTGACAGCTTTTGGTGTCTATTCACTTTATTTGGGACAAATGTTCAATTAGGGCAGCACAGTGGCTCGGTGGCTGGCACCGCTGTCTCACAGCAAGAAGGTTTTGGGTTCATTCCCAGGGTGGAGCGGTCTGGGTGTTTTCTGTGTGGAGTCTGCATGTTTTGCATGGGTTTACCCGGGTACTCCGATGACTTCGCACATTCCAAATACATGTGTTAGGTTAATTGGTGTTTCTAGAAGTAGCCCTTAGTGTGTGACTGTGTGACTGTGTGACTGTGTGACTGTGTGACTGTGCGACTGTGCGACTGTGCGACTGTGCGACTGTGCGACTGTAGCTCTGCGTGTGTGTGTATGTGTGTATGTGTATGTGTATGTGTGTATGTGTATGTGTGTGTGTGGGTGTGTGCGCGCGCACTCTAAGATGGATTGATGCCCCGTCAAAGGTTGTTCCTGCCCTTGCACCCAAAGTTGCCAGGTGGGCACTGGCTGGGCACCGGCTGGCCCACAGCCCCATGTGGATTATTATAATAATTTTTTTTTTTTTTTTTTTTTATAAAACAGGATTACTCTTTCAGATCCTGTAATTACAGGCCAAAAAATTGTAACAACACTGGCTTTTCAGCTTTAAAATAGGCTTGGAAATGTTTTTGGATCTATTAAGGCATATTTGGTGGAACTATATCTTAATTCAGTGCAGTACGTTGAGTAGTATTCTGTCGTGTGTAAGTGCTCAAAATGGGGAAGTGGTTTGGGGCTTCTGAGCTACCGCAAATTTAGAGTACCATTACACCTTCAATAAGTTCTAGTGGGCATACTTACCTATTTGTAAATCACCTTAAAAATAATGGCAAAACATAGATAAGAAAATGGAAACAGTTGATTCTGTGCCTAGCAGCTTAATGATGTTAACCGGGCATGGTGGAATTCACAAATTGTTTAGGTATTCAAATCTTGGAGTACTGTTTTTGGTCTGGTTTTACATTAAATCCAAAGTAAAATCTAATATTTTATGACTCCTATTGTAAATTGGTCATTCTGTTTGCGGGTGAAGGCACTAATGTAGCATTACTTGTGGATTATTAGTGTAAAATAATTACATCTAAATAGTTTAGTGAGTTGGAAAACATTCGGACTGTCTTTGTGCAGGTTTAGCTCTCATCTCATGAAACATGCATGAACCACACATTTCCTCTGTTTGTTTTTGCAGCATTGCTTAGCCTGGAAGGCACAGCTGCATGCATAGTATATCAAATGACATCACTAGCACATGTCTCAGAGCTCTAGGAACTCACAGCACATATATCATGTAATATATCATGTTTTTTGTTTTGACCAATGCAGGTGCCCATACCTGGCTGTCCACCTGTCTGCAGCCATTCCAGTCTTTGCCATTATTCTCTTTCTCTTTGTTATGGCAATGCTGCTGAGGACAAGCTTCAGTGATCCTGGAGTACTGCCTCGCGCCCTTCCTGAGGAGGCCAACTTTATCGAGATGGAGATTGGTAAGTGTGTGTGTCTGTAGTTATTGGACTTTTTGGAGCTTTCAAAAAGAGTCAATAAGGTGGTAAGGTCAGTGGGAGCTTAAGTAATAAAGAAATCTTGAGGTGATGAGTATTTGTCACGTGGTTTGAGTTTTGTTCATCACAGATTGTTCATCACATTTATCCTTGTCTTTTGGACTTAACCCAGTGATGTGTTGACCCATTTAGTAGAAACTACTAAATGGGCCGGTCCTGTTTTTATTGCACAATGGAATCCGATATCTAAAAATTAAATTGTTTACAGATCAAAAACCAGACATGCAGAAGTAATGGGCTGGAGAATGTTAAGTATTGTAAGCGTAAATCACTATTTGCAGAAATCTATTAGAATTAGTATTTACAATTCCTTTCGCCACACTTAAGTCTTTCGGCACAGAGGACACCAAGCAATTTAGTGTTTCAGGTGTTTTTTTCCCCATTCTAGAATAATAAAACATTTTCCAGAACAATTTATATCCGAGTGACAGGTTTTGACTATATTTTAGGTAATTAGGAAGAGGAGCTTTTTGGTCAATTATATATTATTTTGGTCTAATATAGATTATATTTATTGGCTTGTCATAGTAATTTAGACTAGCATCACACAAACACACACATTCACCCAACCAAAATGTCTCACAATCTTTGTGGGGACCACCCACTGACATAATGATTACTGTAGCTATGTAATGCTGCACCTACACCAACACCTACCCCTAACCCTTATATTAACATCACTAACCTCAAATAAATATTTTGACTCTTTTGGTTTTTCAAAAGAAAGTTACAATTGCAATTGCAGTTTAATGATGTGGTTTGATATGCAGTGTTTGCTTTAGTCAGAACTTTAATCAGTTAACGCCCTTCTCAGATGGTTTACAGGCTTGTATTCTTCTTCTTCTTTTTCTTCTTCTTATTATGATATAAGATTCACACATTAAGGATATTCTTAAAGTAAAAATCATTTTAATTGAATTTTCTGGGGAAATGATTCTCGTTCCATTTTAAACTGCAAAACACTGTATGATTATATGATTGTAATTTGTCCAGGTCTGTCTTTTGACACGCGTATTGAATTGAGTTGAGATAGACTATAGATTGTTCTACCTTACTCATCTTCACTGGAATCAAGATGAATGCAGTCAATTCTCAATCCTCCTCACCCCCTCACTGGACAGTTTTATGGAATCAGAGCTCCTTGCTCTGCTGACGATGCATAGCACTATATTCATCCCTCCTCTAACATCCTCCTCCTCTCCCTCTTCTTTTCTACTACCGTTTAGCACCATGAGGAAGAGTGGGTATGGGATGGAGATAGGAACACGGAAAATGAGAGAGCACTGAGCTGATATATGAGCTCCTGCTAATGGTTAGCTATGTTTAGTGCACTTAATCCATCATTCTAGATGCTTTTGTCCTTTTGAGGATGTAGGCTGCTTCTGCGTTTTTGTAGAAGCCATATCAAGACATATCATTTACAATATATTATTACAATAATACAATAAATATATATTACAATAATGTTTTTTGTACTTTTTATCTCTAACACCATACAACTTGATGATACATGCAAAAATGATGGATACACCCCACATACAAGATTTGTATTCTACAACTTCTGCCGAACTTCTTCATAGCAAATAACCAAATTACATATATGTCACACAAACAGTTTAATAGCTGAGCATTCTGACTTCTTGAAACATATGTTAAACACATTTAATTTTAATATTACTACTTTTTTTAATTATTTGCATTATTTTGCAAGTAAAGGGAAATATTTAGGAATTAGTCAATGTTGCGGAGAAAAGTTATGTTTAGTAAGTAATTTGTATTTCTAAAACAAGTACTGACACGAGTCTAAATTCAAACTAGTCTGGAGGTAAAAGGGTATTAAACGTGCCTAAATTAAATCTTGTAATATTATTTACATATAGAAAGCCAAGTAAACGTAATACCTAAACAGAGGAAATAAGGTAACAGTGGATTAAAGGGAAGCAGTCGCAAAGTGTGGACAATTGGATGAGAGTGATATTCAACATATGCATGTCTAAGGGGATGTTGCTGTAAAGTTTGTCGGATGCTGTTCTAATGAAAACTGCAAAAAATTGATTGTGACTTGTATTAGAATGTATGCTTAATTTGGACCCAATTTATTATATGTGGCAACAGATCAAATACATTAATTTAAATTTTTTTTTCACGGTTTTAAAACATAAGACATTAACATAAGACAGACATTGGATCTTCTTTTTTACAGTACATTTTTGTGTGTGTTTGTGTGTGCATGAGAGAGGGAGAAGGGGAGAGAGGGCAAACTAGTGGTATTATGGATTTGTTCATGTAGATTTTTAATCTCTTCTAATCTTTTTTTTAGTTTGTAGCTTAATCTAAAATTTAGCATACATCTTATTTTAACGTTGGTGTTTTTAATTTGAAGTTGGTTCAAGGTGCCCAGCAAAATACTTCATTTACAGAAAGTTACATTTTAGGATTTAGATTTAAAAAAATCATACAGTGATTCACAAAACTACAACTAAATGGTGTCAGTTATGCATTGTATAAACAAGAAAACAGTTTTTACATTTTGCGTCCACATTATTCAGCAGAGTATGAGGCACTGTTGTATAGATCTGTGACAATTAATAACCGTATGATTTTTAATGTAATCGCAATTAAATGAAATAATTATGCAGGACTATATAATTATGTAGGACTACTATAATACTACTATATACTATACTACTATAATGTACTGGGTTGAAGCAACAAATTTTAGAGTAAATGTATTCATTGAGACCTAATGGAGTAACTGGTGAGTTGCTACTCATTT
The DNA here is from genome assembly GCA_034779995.1 of Parotocinclus haroldoi. Classification (NCBI taxonomy): domain Eukaryota; kingdom Metazoa; phylum Chordata; class Actinopteri; order Siluriformes; family Loricariidae; genus Parotocinclus; species Parotocinclus haroldoi. The sequence goes on along the minus strand of JAUZST010010546.1, from coordinate 36,029 downwards.
GGGTGAGATTTTAGGTGCAAACACATGCAGTGCTTTATACAGTAATTAGTAAGCAAGATGGATGGTCACTTACTGTAGTCTTGTGCATCATTAGTTGTGTTCAATGAACAAACAATTAAACTGTTAAGCACAATTATTAATATGACAACTTGTCAGTTGTTTTTTTCAAGCTTATATGCATACAAATGTAATTGGTTTACACTTTTTCTATTTTTTCTAAATAGATGCTGTTTGTTAGAATAGTGTTTATGCGTCATTACACTATTATTAAGCATACAGGCCTACTAAAATAATTGAGGTGTAAAAACAGACAATTAATCGCAATTATCTGAATGACAATTAATCGTCAGCTAAAATTTCATGATTGTGACAGCCGTACTGTGATGTGAAGCATGAATGAAATTATATAGGATGACATTCCTGTACCTGGATCACACACAGAATTTTGTTTGATGTTTGTTATTTGATATGTGAGTGGTCATAATGTATGGGCTCATCAGTGTACGTGCTATTGTAAAATTGGCAGATTATGCCATAATGCCAAGATGCTGTCAATTTCAAGTATACACTTTAAAAAATATGTGTACAGTATATTACATACTGCATTATAAGTATTTTTCTGGTCTTGCAAGAGGTTTCAGGTATGCTTGTTCTCTTGGCACATCACTGGACCACTGCATCTGACCAGTAAGGGTAGCACAGAGGTAGAGTGCTCTGGATTGTCTGCAGCTGCCTTTGAAGGAATATAAAACTGAGCAAAACATTGGTTTTAGTCTTCTAAGGGAGCTTACAGTATAGTAATTTGTTTTGTTCTGTGTGGCTAGGGAAACAGTGTTGTAAAGTAATTAAGAAAAGTTTGTAACAGTAAAAAACGGAACCGTATAAAAGAACTTAATAGAAAGAAAACTTATTGAGAACTTAAAGAACATATACACTGCTCACAAATATCAGGGGATATTGAATTATGGGATATTTTGAAATATCCCCTATTTTTTGTGGGTAGTATATATTTAAGTAGGAAGAAATGTTTTGACAAACTGAAAGAAAATTAAGAGAGCTGAATAGACATACTAAGTTGGCATTTATAAGAAACTGAAATCTTTGAATGCAAAGAGCTGGGTAAGCAAGCTTATTATGTAAGGGCTAGTTAAGAGTGCAATGAAGAACTATCAAAGGTGGAAGAATTAAATAACAAAAACAGCATTCATGTAGATCACTTCTAGTTGAAGAATAAAGGGGTAAAGCTAAATCTAATGTTTATTTTAATTTGAAGAGTGCAATGGGATCTCTGGTACACACACACACACACACACACACACACACACACACACACACACACACACACACACACACACACACACACACACACAGTGAATAATAGTATAAGGATATCATAATGCTAAATTTAGGGGATATTTAATTATAGGAGATTTCATTTTGAAGTATCCCCTAATTTCTTAGAGCATTGTATTAGTAAGTAAATAAAAAAGTTACAATGAAAGTGAACCAAATAGATATGAGGGTGGCCCTCCTTTTTAACCTAACCAACCTATCTGGTTTTGCCTTCTCTCAACCACTCTCCAGTGGTTGAAGTCTGCTGCTTTGCATCGTGGTCCTAAAACCCCCAGCTGGTACCTTTATATCTGGTATGTTAAACACATTAAAGGACAAAGCCTATTACAGCTGACTGCATTGTGACTGAAAAGATGTGCATTGTTAAGCAATACATGCATGTGTGTGCTTTTTAAAAATGTATTCCAAGCAGCATGCCATCACATATTTGTGGATTGACCCAGTGTGCCACATTTAATAGTTTGCTTTATTGTTTTGCAGAGGCAGCCAATGGTAATGTTCCAGCCGGCCAGCGCCCACCTCCTCGCATCAAGAATGTCCAGATCAACAACCAGATTGTCAAGCTAAAGTACTGCTATACCTGTAAGATCTTCCGACCTCCTCGTGCTTCCCACTGCAGCATTTGTGACAACTGTGTGGGTAAGTAAAGTATTTGTAGGTTTGTTTATGTGTCTATTTGTCTGCGTGTGTGTGTGTGTGTCTGTCTGTCTGTTTGGCTGTGTGTGTGCGCAATAATTGCACTTTCTGGCACCTTAATTTGTTCATTTTCTGTTTTCTTAAGAAAACTCTAATTTTTTTTGTCATCAGTATACGCTATATGGTCAAAACTATTGCCACACGTTTTAATGACTAACTTTTGCTTTTAAGCTAAAACTATTTCTAACTAGCTCAATAGTAAGGCCATATAGTCTTTGTCTAATGTTAGTAGTTGATTGGGTTGTATTGAAGAGCTTAGTGATGTTTTAACATTGCTGATTCATATAAGCCAATTCGGTACAAAAGTGTGGTGTGTAAACACTTAAATCTGCAGAGTGTTCTGATCTTTAACCATCTAGCACCTTTTTGGATGAAGTGGAACACAAATAGTGCATTAATTACGTAGTGATTCTCAGACCCACTATGCCTTATTTGTTATAACACACAAGGCCAAATGGAAAGAAATCAAAACACACACGCACTCTCAGTCAGGAACTTGATGTGTCACGTGATTTAAACTTACAAGTTTCATCTAAGCAAAGTTTCAAAATATTGTGCCTTTGTGCAAGTACTTATAAGTTTAATGATAAGCCTTATTAAGGCGATTGGGTTTGGAAGAAGACAGCAAATTATAATTTATGGGTATGATTGTTTGTTTCTGTGTTTCAGTTTATTTGTTACAATTTGATTAGCATCTTGTGGAGATGCTTCTGTGGTTTAGTTTTCTAATTTCATTTTAATTTAATTTGTTATAATGTAGCATATTGTGCATTGGTTAGACTTTCTTTATTGTGTGAATTCAGTAAGTGCATTACTCCACCTTTGCAACATAACAATCAAATGCATTTCCAAAATCCTTATTTGCTGAGTGATAAGTAATGAGAGTAATAATCCTCTCTCAGAGAGGTTGCTATGTGTTATGATTGGAGGGTACTGTGAACAACCAGGATTCATTCTCTGTGCATAGTCATTGTGAACACAGGGCCGTCTTGTCTGGGAAGCTTGCACCTGCTACTCTCCGTCTGTTACACACAGAATAGATCTTGCCAACTATCTTCTTTCAACAGGGTGATAGGTGTAGATCCACGGACAAGTATGTAGAGCACAAATGCAGATGATTACTTTGACTGAGGCACATTTTTCATACCTGCTAAGGTTTATATCCTGTTTCTAGAGCTAAGGCTATGGACTGTCTGTATGCCCAGGTTAAGTGAACAAATTGCCTGGAGTGGAAGCTTGTACAACAAGTTGTCTGTTACTGTGGTTCTATTTCAGAGTCATGTAATATGAGCAGGTTTATGCCCCATAAGGAAATATATTTTTCATTGTCTTCAGAAAAAGAATTCACTTCCAGAACAATCTCTTTTGCCCTAGGCTTGCTCAATTTTGGATTGGCCTTTCAAGATAATATTATATTGTAAAGCTGATTTATGACAATGCACCTTACTAAAAAGAGCTGTATAAATAAACTTGACTTGATTTTTGTTGTTTATCTTATTTAATCCCTATCTTGAGGGGTTTACTACTTCGTACTACCCTATTGGACTTTTTGTGATCGTTGGACAGGAATTATTAGGGACTGATTTTAGGTATAAATATAAACATATATATTTAATACCCTACAACGTTCCCTTTTGCTGATTAGGCATGGTCATCATAAAAAAGATAAGAAGGTCAATATCATTTTTTATCAAACTCTAGTACTTAAATTGTTAATGGAGACAATCATAACACTGCAATATAGCCAAGATAATCTGTGTTAGATATAAAGCTCAAGCTCTGCTTTGACTAGCAATAGATAGATCATCAAATAATGATGATATAATAATGATGTTATTAATAATTAGTTATTTTGGTATTTTTTCTGTAATTATACAGTCTGTACTATGCAAGGTTGCGTCCCTTATCTTGTCTTGGTACTCCCAAGTGTCCCTTCTCACATAAGGTGGATACCATTGTCATTTGCCACTGTTGCCATAGGCTTAGTCAGTTGGGACTGTGGGCCTAGATATTTGTAAAGATGCTGTTAGAAAATGCTCAGCCACACAAAATGCTATACAACTATGCACAATTTAATGACCTTATGTTCTGTGAAACAGATGTTGACAGAAATGGACACTGACAGGACATTGCCATATTCGTATAATATTTTAGGCTTATGTAATGTAAATATATAGGGAAGTTTTAGAATAAAACTGCTTGCAAATGGTACACAAATGCGTAAGAGCTACAACTGAAAATAGGGGTGGAATGCCACCAGCTGTACAGCATCCAAAGTCTAATTGGTTATACATATCACTTCCATCAGGAAATACACATCCAAAATCCATTATTCTTTTGTACGTATTGCACTCCAGTCATTAAATCTACCATTGATTTGTTCAAGTACATGACAATAAACAAAACAAGAATACACACTGTAAAATCACATACAGTCGAATCCAGTTAATGGGACCACATCGGGGCGCAAAGGTTTTGGTCCTAATAACCGACTGATTCGATTAAACGAACATGCCCTATGTTACGAGACGGGATGTGCTATAATTTATGTAACATAATTAATGTTTATTAAACCTTTATTGTGCGATTTACACGTATAGCGAACATACAAACATACCAACTTTGTTCATTGAAAAATACATTTGCACCAAGTTTTTTTTAAAATGATCTACAACACAATATATAGATACTCAGCATGCAAAGCATAATACTGTGAAAAACAAGTTCTTACTAAATTCCAGTCAACGTTTGAAGAACTTATCCAGTGTGATCTGACCGGTTCTTTTGACGGACTGCACTTGTATAAAATTAAGAAAGTGGTGGGTGTGTTCACCTCCCACTGTTTTTCTTTTGTCAACACAACTGTTCAGATTTCCTGACCTTTGATAAAAGCATAAATTCTCCTAGGGGATCCCAAAAATCCTCCCATATCGCGCTGACCCGCTTTGCATCCTCTCTAAGTGGCGACTTGTGGCTTCTTTTTCTTATTCGCTTCTTGTGCTTTGCTGGACAAAAACCACTATATACTTTTCTTACTGTTGCTTCACAATGGTTCACTGATTCTGCCATTATCACTGCTTCATTCTGGTGTCACACAACTCTGATCATCGCCGCTACTTCTCTTTACACTGCGCTCCACTTTGCTTTGTGCCAACTCACTGATTTAGCTTAGTATGTAGACTCTTCCACTTCTGCTTACTGATTCCCTAGCTGTCTGACAAAAATCAACTCCTGTTCTCGGATTCAATTTGTCGTGTGCTGATTGTCTGCCGTTCTCTGATCCAACTTGCTGTAGGATGACTAAAGTTGTGCTCAGTGGTTCCTTCACCGAGTGCCAACCTGTCTATTCAACTAGATTTGTGCCAACTTGTGTGCGCTCTTGCTGATTCAACTTGCTATGTGTCGACACCACTGCTGCACACTAAATCACCTGGCTGCGGTGCCGTTTCATCAGCAGTTCATCGATTCAATATGCTAAACATACTAAATACAACTCTCTCTTTTCTAGTGTGTTGCTTGTAACATGCTCCAATCCAATTAAACAGGGAACACAGTGTGCATACGGTTAGAGGAATAACTACACAGCTCCAGAGATCCAGAGGTTTAAACCCAACCTTGTATTAGTCCTGTATGGAGTTTGCCTGTCCTCCCAGTGAGTTTGCTCCAGGGACTCATTTACTCCCACATTTCGAAGATGTGTTACATTAATTCGTCACTCTAAACTGTACCAGTGTGAATGTGATATACTAGTATCATCATTAACTTTTTCCTGTGGCAAAGAGCCATTGATACTAAGAGCGACATCAAACACAATAGACCTTTACTTCACACAGCATGTTGTAAGCACAGCTATTCTCTACACTGTGTCCGGAAATAAATTCCAGGGATTTTCAAAGTTGGGAAATAAAATGGGAAAGTTCTAAGCTAAAGGTGAGAAACTTGCATATGGCTGGTAAAATATATTGAAGGATAATCTTGGCTTAAATAATTAGATATGATACAAAAAAGATATGATATAAAAAATGAGGGGCGAAAAAAACTTTTGCACGCGAGGACCAGCATGTGACATACGCACGCACACACACACACAGAGCATCCTATTTCTATCGCCATAATAGTTAATCTAGCTAATTAATGCTTCACCGACGGTCTAACCCCAACCACGCACTGGCGCGCACAGCGAGAAAGAGAGACGGACGCACCGATAAGCAGACACACAGATGCACCTACAATGATGGTTACAGACACATAAGAAATACATTCAACCACGATAATAAGCCAGTAGCAAGTAAGCAGTCAATCACAGAGCTCTGTGAATAAAAGCCAATCACATAATGGTCACACACCAGCACGGTGTCTAATAGAGCAGGATCAAGAGGAAGCCAGTGGAGCCTGCGTCCCATTTCCGTATGCCATAGGAATTATAAACCTGTCTCAATTCATTTGCTTTGCCGAAGAAATGTGTGCAACCAATAAACAGCTGCGGGTGTGTGTGCTGCTACAATGCAGTAATATTCAGTTGTATGTTGTTATAGTCTATGCAAAGCAGACCTGACCCTTTTTTCAATCCCACCATGACTGGCAGTGAGGCCAAGAGAGCCTTTGAGTAGATCTACAAGGTCCAAATCTGAAATACTAACTTTAAATCATACAAAATGCCACATTCCTTAGACCCCAACCCATGCTGCAGTTTAAATGCTGTTTTTTAGGGCCAGTTTCTTACCTCACAAGGCACCATAGCCTACTTTAAACAATAACCCACATTTGACCAAATCTTTGTTATTTTTTCAGATTTCAGATGTTAAGATCATGCAGAGCATGTTAATTTATTTAGAAAACAATACGTTACTTCAACAAGAGGTTCACGAATCTTTGCCAATGTCTGACATTTTGTTTTGATCCAATTTACATAACATTAATACTATTATCCAATATACTTATTTATCGCCACAACTGTTAATTAGCTATCACCATCATGTTCAAAAATATAGTTTGAGATGATTTGAGCTTTTGTTATTAACCTGCTGGAAGTAGCCATCAGGACAGGGTACATTTTGGTCATTTAAAGATGGACACATTGTCAGCAACATTAATCAGGTTGGCTGTGGCATTCAAATGATGCGTAATTGGTATTGAGGGCTTTGAAGTGTGCCAAGAAAATATTCTCCACATTATTACACCACCAACATCCTGAACTGTTAATACAAGGCAGGATGGATCCATGCTTCCATGTTGCTTTCACAAAATGTTTCTCATTTTCTATTGTGCAATTTTGAGAAGCCTGTGTGAGAGGCACTCATGGTGCTCTTCTGTTGCTATAGTCCATCTGCTTCAAGGTTCGACATGTGCGTTCAGAGATGCTCTTGGTTGTAACAAGTGGAAAGATGAATAATTGTTGCCTTTGCTTCAGAATGAACCAGGCTGGCCATTCTCCTCTGACCTCTGGCAATAGGACGTTTTTGGTCAGAGATCTGCTGCTCACAGTACATTTTCTCCTTTTTAGACCATTCCTGTATACCCTAGAGCTGGCTGGGCATGAAAATTCTAGTAGATCAGCAGTTTCTAAAATAATCAGACCAACTCATCCAGCACCGACAACCACACCACTTTCAGAGTAACCCAAATATCCTCCCTTACCCATTGTAATGAGTAGTGTTTGTGTATTCTACCCTTGATAAAGTAAGCTTAGGGTTGCTCATGGTTTTAGACCGGAGTCCCCGTAAAGCTGCCTTGAGACTCTGTTGTAAAAAGCACTATATAAACACATGCACTTAAACTAGTCAATATTGTCCCCAATACAACTACTGTATTTCATATGCTTTACAGTGTAGCAGCACAAGTTACAACGCCTTATATTTCCTCCCAAAAGATTCGCCTGTGGTAGGAAGCATAGTAAAATGGAAGCCTTAACCTAAATGTGCCACTTTCCTATTTCAACACAAGCATGTGCAAGTTCCCCTGCCACCTCAGGAGATTAGTATGTTTAGCAGTGACAGACAGGAAGATACTGCTGCACGCTGTCCATTTCTCTGGAGAAATGCATGAGCTAACATTTGTCTGTTCACACCCATTAATTCCAACATGTCAAAAAAAACACATATTCGGATATTCTTTCTTGTCTACACATCACTGTATCACAGTTATTTCCTCATGGTCTGTGTTCAATTCTTTTTTTTTTTATGTATGTTTTGTCTCACATACTATAATGATCATAGTTTTATAATCTCAATTTTATCATACTGTTCATAATCTTCATAAAAATTCAGTCTGTCATAGTCTATATAAGCTCACTGAACCACAAACTAGTCACATGTGACTGAACTGTACCTATAGCATGTAATACTTACACAAGAAGAAATATTAGCTGCAATCTGGCCCTGTCTGTCAGTTTTCAGTTTTCCGTCCCAATTCTGCAGAGGATTTCCTGTAGACTGGGAGACTCATATGACCATATGCTTCGATACACCTGCAAATTCATCTTCCTTCACACTACGGTCTCCAGCGTGCCCAAATGCAATCACTTCTTTTTGCCAACCATGAACTGCATTTTCCATACATCGAACAAGACATTCACTGCACTGTACCACCTCTTCTCAATCAATGCAGGCATTTGTAGCGCGATTGTCCTCAACTAACACCACCTACAGGAGTCTGACTTTACCACCTTAAACACGCAAGGTGAATAATTAGTTGCCCGAAGACCTTATTAGTAAACACTGCTCACAAAAATTAGGGGATATTTCATTTGGGGTAGCTTCTTCAGTTACCGGTGACGAACAACAAAAGTTTTGAACTTTCTGTTTTGATAACTTTTGAACCAAAAAAGTCCTGACTGCAGCAATTAATATCTGAGACAATTCTGGTCTTCTTTCATATTCTACATGACCACCTTCCCACCGGAAAAAAAAAACTCGCCCTTGATCCAAAATGGCATCTTTCAAGATGGTAGCCATTTTCCAGACGTATCCTAAAAGATAGGTCCCCCCTCATCCAATGCTTGCTGGGGTATTCAGATATGCCATCTTCCCATTTGTTTCTAAAATAAAAGGGTGTCCTGTGGCTTTTGACTCACCCTGTATAAACACACACATTATGATGCTGGACATATGGTGCACTCTGCAGATAAATTAAAAAGTAAAATAAAAAATCAAATAAACATTGGTGGTTAGCTGATACGTAAAATACCTCTATTTTAGATCTGCTGTCAGATTTATACAGCCAGAAAGAGCACCATAAACTAGTCAAAGATAATGAAGTCTGTGTTAAACATTGAGATCAGCATTAGCAAGACCCAGCACCCACAATGCAATGGGAGACAGATGGAGCAGTCGCCTACAGATCAACTGTGTCAAACCAACAGTTATAAATCCCAGCCCACGCATGCAAGCACACGACTCATGTGGTAAACTTACGTCGATCATATCCGAGACGTCGTGGATGTAGTATTTTGCCACCACGGCATTGGTGGCTGCCAGGTTTAATAAATAGTCATTGCGTGCTTTTGTGCATTTCAGCTTGTTTTCCGAATACTTGGCTTGTCTCTAAGGAAAAAAAGAAGAAAACAGAGAACAAAACAGCTTTTAAAATATTCATTATATATGTGCACAGTAAAAATGTAAAAGTTTTTTATTACCATCGCCTCTTTTAAAAGTACCGTAAACAGATCGTCTGAAACCATCGTTTCTGAAAAAGTAGACATTATAATGGTCTCTTATGGTTGTGACACTAACAAATATACTCTCTTTAAACATAACAGACTATACATATATTTATGAGTATGCCATTTAAAAATGCAATGTCATCCTGCTAATCCTAATAAGCAGACCAGCTAGCTAACTGTTAATGATCTTCATATGCTCACATTTGCCACAAGTTTTTTTTTTTTTAAACAACAAAAGTTTTGAACTTTGTGTTGATAACTTTCGAAACGGAAAAATATATTTCAAATCTGATTGTGGCAATCGATTCTGGTCTCCTTTCATATGCTACATGACCATCTTCCCATTGAAAAAACGTGCCCTTGATCCAATACGGTGGCTTTCAAGATGGAGGCCATGTTCAGGACATAGCCTAAAAAAAGCCACCCATTACTTACTGGGGTATTCAGGTAGGTCATTTTTCCTTTTGTTTCTAAAATAAAAGGCTGTCCGGTGTCTTATGACTCACCTTTGCATACATGCATGTGGTCAGAAGATGAGACGCTATGGAAGATTTGCTAAGCCTCATCTGCTAATTATTATGGAAATTGTAAATAAGTGAGTTAAGGATTAGAGTTTCGGTCTTGCTCGACTCTTAAAGCGCTTTGTGGAATCCATGAGGAGTCGGAAAGAGATCAGAGAGAGCAGGGAAAGAATGAAGAGAGTGAGAGAGCAGATTGAGAGAGAAAGAGAATATTCTGGGCTGGCATCCTTTGAATAGTAAGGGTACATTTCATTTAATGTAATTTACATATTTAAGCTATGGCACCTAGTATTCAACTCTTTATTCCTTTTTTGCAGACTTTAGTTTTATTCTTGTAGATTCTAACACTTCTCAACAGTACAATGCAGCGACAGAGCACATTATGCAAGACTGCCACTGTTAATTTGCACGTATTAGACTTAACGCGCCCTATATTACAAACTTAAAAATAATGCATAACATGGAATAGAATACAATATCTTTCTTGTCATTTCACGAGTACAAAAAGATGAAGTTTGCAGCTCTTTTACATCATAGTGCTTGTAAAGATATCAGTCTTAATATTTTTGCCATTGGTACAGAGCAGTTTAATTGGAAAACAGTCAGACGCAAAAAGAACACATTGTTAAATATATATATATATATATATTGCTGCTTCAACAGGAAAGCGGTTCCACTCATTTTTTGTCAAGTCAAATCTCGGTTACATGCCGGGGGCTCCTCAGTGAATAATATGAAATTAGATTGTACTTTCATTCACTAATGTGTGAGTCTTTTACGACAACTGATACGATCTAAAATCCTTTATGACAGCAATAAATTAGTTTGTAAGGGAACGGAATCAGTTGACGTTTCAGATTGTTATTATTTGTATGAATCTGTTCACTGTGTAATGATGTCAGCTGTTTAAGAGCCAAATCTGATTAGTTGCTGTATTTAGTTAGCAGATGGATGAAACGGTCTATTTATGATGAAGTAAATGATCAACATCAACAAAACCCCAGCTGTCAGAAATGGAAGAGGATATATTCAATTCTAGTGAGAATCTAGTCATTTCAGCAATGTGCTTGGAATAAAGTAAGTGTTCGGGACATCATGAGTGGAACATTACTGATCCACCACGTTAGCTGTGTCATTTTGTCTTCCTTATTAATCAAGTAACTGTACTCAATTCCGAACATCCATCGTGTACTGGCTTGTTTGGATCTTTGTAGAGAGTGATTAATACTGCAGCAGGATAATGACCCAGAACCACACCATAAGCTTTTGCAGCAACTACCCTACATTAACTAAATCAAATAATGGACTTTCAGCCACATTCAACTGATCCAATAGTCTTAGACCACTGTTGGATTTGTTGTTTTAGCAACCGTATAATGACCATATATAACGTCGTCAACGACTTGAACCCAAAATTTCAAACTTAGATTAGTCACTCAAGTCAAAAACCTTTTCCACTGATCTTCATTCAAGCTTTTTGGAACTTTTTGAAATCTTAGCCCTTTTGGAATGCTTATCTGCTACCCTTCCAAAGAAACTTCTTGATGAAGCTTTTAAGACTGTAGAAGGGTCAACATGGCATCCTGATGAAGCTTCTGTTGCTTAAGTGAAAGGGGAGGTCAAAATACATGTTTGATTTTTTTTAAATACTGCACATAAATGTTCTGTTTCTGGCTGTGATCTAATAATTAGATTGCAGCCAGATAATAGTAATTGTGTATTTATGAATTCGTTTTTAAAAATAGTATGCACACTTATCTCGTAACAAATCTTAAAACTAATATAATTGTATATAATATATAAAATACATATATCTTAGTACTTGGTAGCAGCCAGTGCAAGGTGTTTGTTTATTTGATTTTTACCAACTTAGCGCTCATGTGTGATATAGTTAAATAAGTTAAAAAGGTTCTTCATGTTTCCTGCTGAACAGTAACGCTGTCACTGTGCCTTTAGGGCAGGACATTTTGTCAGTATGTTTTTGATTGTTAGCCAGTGCTGGACTTCAGGAGTAGCTCCTGTTGTGCTATAATTGAGATTTAGGTAGTGGGTGGGGAACAAACTGCTAAACTTGGTGTTGAATGTGATGGAGTAAACATTGGATGTGGGTTTGAGAGAACTAATGCAGTGGCAGCTTTTGAAATATTCCATCCATTGGCCACTCCACTCAAACCACGATGGATCAGGCAAGTTCCTTTCCCTGCCCACAAGAATTGCAGCTGAACAAAAATAGAAAAAAAGCAACTTACTCCCAAACAAATTAGCAACACAACAAGGGTTATGCCACAAAATTACGCTTGCATTGAACCAAAATAGCACCTATAGTCTCACTGGAGCAATTACACAGCCACACATTGGTGCATGTGTGAGCAGCCAGACATAAAGTCTCCAGGCAGTCTGGAACCTCACAATTTCCCAAATACATTAGGGTCATTCGAAAGGCCTCTTATCAGGTCTAATCAAGTCTTTAGGGGGTTTGGTGAGAGCACAACAGTAAACAATCCTGGGTGTAAGTTTTGCACTTAGTAAATAGGATGGTTTCAATAAGTCGTCCATGACAATGGGACTGAGAAGCATTCGTTCCCATCAAATTCAAGATTATCGAAGGCCAGCCTCACCTTCTCCTTCATCTTCTCGATCTTTCTGACAGAGCTGGGGCGCTGCGAGCGCTCCTCATGCCGCAGAAGGTTGACATTCAGATCTCCAGTCTTGCTGTATTGTTTCTCCTCCTGCTTCTCAGCATCCTTTAGCTTGCTCTCTGCACTGATGCTTTCCGTGTGGTACATGTGGTACGTCTTCATGACCTAGAAGCAGAGGCGACATAGAGGTGAGTTTAGGCACAGCAAACATGACGTGTTTGCTATTTCATTCGTTATTTTGAAAATGATGCAACACTCATGCCGGCCTTACACCGAATGACCTTTCAATCGATTTCACTGTCACAGAGAAATTCCAATGTCAGAATAAAATAATGAAAGCCCTGCTAAAGCTGCATCATGCTCGTGTCATCTTGATCGTTTGGTGTAAGATGGTCAGGATAGCTGTGTTATATCAGGCATTCACAATACTTCTGAGACACAATAATGTCCCACGTATTCAGAGCATAGTTACAAACAGCTATACCAAGCAAGGTGGCTATGATAGGTATGGCTAAGAATGGAGCATAATAACAATAATGTACGCTGATCAGGCATAACATTAGAAGCACATAGTAGTTCTACAATTATAGACTGTAGTCCAAATATTTCTCTAAATACTCTGTTCACTCTCTTTACTCTGTTCTGTAAAAGTCAGGACAGGTCCACACAGGACCAGGGCAGATCAGGTACTATTTCTCAGCCCTGCAGCGAGACCAATGCGGGGTGGGGTGTTAATGTTGGTATGAGTGGATCAGACACTGCAGTGCTGCTGGAGTTATCACTTCAGTGTCACTGCTGGAATGAAAACATTCATCTATCATAAATGTCCAGCCACCAGCATCATGTAGGCAGAATCCTGTGAGCACTGATGGAGGATTATATGATGACTAACACAAACTGTGTAACAAGAGTGGTGCAATAAGATGAATGTCTCTGATAAATTGGACAGTGAGTGAGCAGTGATCCATTAGTCTACCCCACCACCACTGGTAAATCTGATCATATGGACAATGAGTACAATGAGGTTGTCATAAGGTTGTGTAATATGATATGCAAGTTAATGATGACAGAAAAGAGTTGCTTTGGTGTGCCAAAGGTCATACGGCAAAGTAGTCGGGGTTCAAGGCTTGTAAATAAAAATTGCTTCACTTCTACAAGTCAATGCAGGTCTTTTATAACCAGTTTATTAATGAACACTCTGCAGGGAACAGCATATTATGAGCATATGGAGCAGAGTCTCTTCAAAGTGGCCTTTGCTCCTGCTCACAAAATTGTCCAGTTATATTGGGACTAAATAAATGGGACTGAATTGGAAAGGAAATACCGGGACTGCGGTAGCCTAGCAGTTAAAGTAATCTGAATCTTATCTTATGGTCCAGGGTTCAAATCCCACCACCAAAAAAGGAAGCTGCCACAGTTGGGTCTTTAAGCAAGGCCCTTAACCCATGACTGCTTGAATTGTAAGACTGCATAAGTTGTAAGTCGCTCTGGATAAGGACGTCTGCTAAATGCCATAAATGTAAATGTAAATATTGGGCTTCATTAGGTAGCACACATGAATGTCATAATTAATTTAAACATTGAAATGATTTAGTGTGAGTTGCCTTTGGGTACGGTGGCATAACTGGCTAGTGCAGTCGCCTCATTGATCCAGAGATTTCTGGTAGGATGCCTAGTCCAGACTTTACCTTATGGAGTTTGCTTGTTTTCTTCCATGTTGGACACTCCCTCATTCTAAACACATGCACATAGGGCAGTGAGTCTCTCTAAAATCTGCAGCCACTGTATCCAGTAGCCTAGCAGTTAAGGTACTGGACCAGAAGGTCCAGGGTCCAGGTTTTCACAGTGGGGTCAAGCCCTTAACCCACAACCGCTTGCACTCGTAAGTCATTCCTGATAAGGGGGTCTGCTAAATAACGTACATTGCTCACAAACATAAGGGGATGTTTCAAAATTAAAGCGATTAAAAAAAAGAAGCATTTGATTTTACTTCATTAACCAAGATCAGCAGAAAATCAATTGAAAATTCAAAGTAAGTTGTTCGATTACACAAATGAGATGCAAACTCAGTTATAACGATCGAGCAGAAAGTGATATTAATGGAGTGAACAGAAGAATGTCAAACTGGATAAGAGTGCCACACATTGACTGTTCAGTTGGGTGTATGATCACCCAAGACTGCCAAAACACATAGTGATGGGCCGTGGACAGGATCAGATTGTCCAGCAGATCTTGCGGGATCCTTTTTGTATTCATTTTGAAATATTCCCTAATTTCTGTGAGCAGTGAACATGTATAAAAACCTGAGCCAGGGCAAATGTGCATCTGTTTTGGCTACCCCTTATGGAGAAGAGTAAGAGAAATTGTACACATTACATTACATACAACACATTTTCTTACCTAGTATAAACCATTCCACGCAGTCCTAAGTGTCAAAACAAACATTTAATTTTGCCTGCTTTCTACAGAAGCCTGGCAAAACCCTGTTTTTAAGCAAGTGAAATGCTTCTATTCATCGTCCCCTGCTGGAAAAAGCAGTTTTTCTAAACTCGTTAGGAACAAGATGAGCAGAGCCTAGGGACAACTCACTAGCACATTACTACAGGCTAATAAGACCATACAGATGTGTGGAATTTATTAAAGCACATTAGCAGCATTTTTTTTTCCATACAGAAAAATTCTGTTCTTCCAAACTAATATGGCATTCACATTCACAAACTGTAGATCAGCCCAGAAAAGCCCTTATCATTCAACCAGTCTCCTTTAGAGAGCCTCAGAACGGATGCATTTAAATTCTGCTTCATAGTTTTGGTGCTCTACAGTTTTATGTAAACCAACACCTGGCTCTTTTATGATTCTCTGCTTCCTGGAACATGCATCTGCCGTTCGCGTCGCAGACGTCCACATTTACAGCAGCAATAAAACCCCGGCGTACATCATGACATCCATCTTTTGATCCACAGTCAGTCAGAAATCATGAATAAATCAAATAGGACAGGAAAACAAAGTCCTAGCACGAGTGTTTTACCCTGCAAACAAAGTCTTGAGCTTTAAACAGCATGGAAACTTCGCACTCATTACTCTCCAGGAAACAACAACATTAACAAGCTAGCTGAGGAGCTATGGCTGCAAGTCTCCAAGCAGCAAAATCTAATCTGTAGGCCTGCTGAGGTGGTTCAGCCTGATGATAGCTTCAAGCTGTTTAACTTTTAAAACAGCCAAGTGACTTTAGAAAAGGCACAGACTACTCTGACAAAACTACAACAGTCGTAAACTATAGAGAAATAGAGACCCAACTTGGGTTACGTCCAATTTATATAAATGTGGATGCTCAGTGGGTCTTTCTTAAAGACATACTGCCAGATGGAAAGAAAATAAAGAAAACAAAAGTGACGCTTTAGGCACCACCACAACACATACAACCACTGGAAAATGAGTTGTATCAAACAAATACTGCAAACACTGTACAAAACCAGCTCTAATCTGTGTGAACATGGCTTGATGAGAATCTAATGAGCACAGCAATTGTTTGACACCCCTCCGTCCAAGACTCGGTCTGCAGTGGCACTCGAGCAAAACAACAAAATTAAAATTAGCCTTTTGCTTGGCTTGCTTTTGCTCACTCAGCTGAACCTAAAGAACCCTATGGTAAATGGGAAAAATAATGTCAATCTGGCAACTGGTAAATGTGACGTTCATGCCTTTTTAAAATTTCAGATTCAGTAAAACAAATTTCTATCAGAAGCATTAAATGTGGAGAAAATATTGAAATGTGACTGAAAAATCAGTTGGCAAGTTACACTTTGACATGTTGTTGAAAGCATTCACAGATTTAATTTCCTGGAAGTGAAGTCTTTCAGTTTGTTTGCATTTTAATTCTGCCTGAATAGGGTCGACTGGGCTATAGCAGCTACACCCAGAGAGCATATGTCAAAATAATCACGTGAAAAAAAAACAGATGTCAAAATGCCCTATATCAGACACCTTTTCGTGGGAGGGCCGGGTCGTTGTAGTGCCAGAGGATAATCCTCAAAAAGGCCTCCCCTCCCCCAACACAGATAATCATGCCTGTATGCAAGAAGATCACCAAAACTTGAGCCCCTGTGGTGGTGGACTAATGCAACTTGAGACCACTGCATCATCAGAGCACCATTTAAGTGATTTAAAAAAAAATCAATTTTACAATACTAGTTCCTTAGCACTGTGTATTGTCCTGCATCCTCCAGCTCAATACTCAGTAAAACTGCTTACTCAAACAGCTTGTAAATGATTCAAATTGAAGCAGAGGCAGTGACATGGTCATTACTACATCATCATTTAGCACTGGGAGCTAATATATCTAGTGAAATTTAATAAAGCGACTATCAGTTCAGGTTTTCCATGTAAGAAATCTGCTCTTGGCAGAGATGAAATGGGGAACATATGGAATAAATATAACAACAAGTGATGGAAAGCTAGTCAAAACAACACACACACACTATATGGGCTATATATATATAGCCCATATAGTGTATTATCTAACATCCTGAACTGCAAATAAAGCTTACAATCTTGTATAATAACACTGTCAATCTGGAAATTACACTGCTGGTACTTAAAGGAACAATGGAATGATAAATGAACTCCTGTATCATCTTCTGCCACATCAACCTCTTAGGTGGTAGCATTAAAATTACACTTTTTTTTTTAAATACGCTTACCATTTAGGAATGAAAGTCTCAGTCACCACATGTATAAGCATCAGTGTACTGGTAAGAACATTTAACCACACTGTTCCAATTTGTCTATAGCACAATAAATAAGCTCTATCTATGTAATAATTGTTACACTCATGAAGCTGACAACTCCAGCACAAGGTCGTTATTCTAATGCACCGGAGCATACAGTAACAAAACCGGCACTTGCTAACATAATTTCCTTAAACAATTATGTTTGCCTGTACTCGTGAAGCATTCATAATTGTTATATGTTGGACCTTCTGTTCGGTTCTGTTCATAAGAAACAGTGTTTTTGATGTTTATGTTTTGGGCCAATTGCATCATATGAAGGTCAAGTGCAGCCAAGAGGTCGTATCTATTATGTACTGGACATGTCTGAACGATATTTAATTTATATAGCAAGGTGAGTATTGATCTAAAAGGTCTGATTGTTAAAGAAAAACCTTACTGGGGAGAAGTTTTCAGTATGTTTATTTGTTAATCAAATTGAATACATGTCACCCTTCAACATCAATGGCCATTCAATGACAGGCAAAATTTTAAGTTAACACTTAAGGTGTTAACTTAAACAAAGATAGTCCCATATGTATACACTCATGCTGGGGTCAATTTAGAGTAATCGATTAACCTAGTGCATGTCTTTTGATTGTGGGTGGTCATCGTCCGGCCAGAGTAAAGGGAACACAGACAAAGGGAAGACATCCAAACTCCGCAAAGATATTTGCAAGCATAACACAAATAAATGTAGCTGTTTTGGTGCAATCTAGGTCCTGTAATTGTGTGTTACACATATTACATATAAGGAAATAACGTCTTATTTGACAGCATAAACACAGGAGAAATAGGATGATTCTGGTTGTAATTGGTAAATTTTTAAATCAAGGAGATGCCAGTAGCACCACAAATCATAAAAGGTACAAGCACAAGTGATTTTACAGCACTATCACGCGTCAAATAAAAGTAACAAATTACAATTAACAAATAACTGATTCATTTTCTTACAATTTAGGGTGACAACTATGGTGAAATGCTTTGTCTGGCTTCAAATTACAACCTTCAAACTCGTATTTTCCTCGTGTTGTTACATGTCACAGTTTAGTATCTCAAAACAGAAATGGGCAAACAGTTTCATACAGCACAAGAGCATTGTGCAAATGTGACGAATGAAGTGCTGAAAAGCGTAATAGGAAAAGGCTGAAGAGGAAAACACATAGCCGTGGGTGTGCCAAAATGTTATGACATCTTCCTTGTTCTCACTTCAAGTAGTTTAAATGTATTACGCTTAACTCTAGAATCACTTGGATCATATTTAGTTTGGATACTAAAGATATCATCAAGCATGGGGAGTGGAGACAAAAAAAGGAACATATTTAAACTGAAGAGAAAGCTGAAAAAGAATGTGATCAGGGAAAGAAAAAAAAAAAAATCACGAAAGTGTGAAAAAGACACGTGTGAAAAGTAGAAATGTGAAAAGGCAGGGAAATGCAGTGATGGCGGCAGACCTAACCATAAAAAGAGATGATTCTAAAAAGAGAAAGTTAAAACAGAAAGCGTAGAGGCAAAGGAAACGCAAACAAGTATCCATTTTAAACAGAAGCATGAAAAATGCAAGAATGAGACATATTTACTGGAACAAGCCAACAATAAAGACTTAGCTGGTCTTATAAGGGAGATTATAAGTTAGTTTATAATATTAATTGATTTATTTAAAATATTATTTATTATTATTAAAAATTTGTTTATAAATTAGTACATAACTTGTTAAAACTAACATTATGTTGAGTTTGGAAGATATGGACAGATCTAAGTCAAGCTGAGTTTGTTGGTTTATTATGTCAGCTTCGTTTGTTGGATTGTTATGTTTCTACAACTTGACTGGGGTCCAAATATGGTCAATTCTGTTGATTTTAAATGATCTGAAAGTGCACACATGTTTATATAACATCTCAGAGCTAACTAACATACCAGAGCAGAAACCAAGCCGTGAGGAGGAAAGAACTGTAGTGTTCAGAGACAAGATTGCACAGATCTGGAAAAGGCTGCAAAAAATTCAGCTGCACTGAAAGTTCCCAATATCTCAATGGTCTCCGTAATTCTGAAAACGTAAGAGGTTTGGATCAACCAGGACTCTTCCTAGATTTGGCCACCCCACCAAACTTAGCAAGTGGGAGAGAAGGACCTTGATAAAAGATTTGACAAATACTCCAGTGATTGCTCAGCCTGTTACTGGCAGTAAGGCACTTGACATGTCTTGGTTCCTTGGTCTTGGTTCCTCCCAAGGTTTCTTCCTACCATTTTGGGGAGTTTTTCCTTGCCACTGTCGCCCTGGGCTTGCTCAACTTGGAATTGGCCTTTTAGATAATTGTATTACTGTAAAGCTGCTTTGAGACAATGCTACATTGTAAAAAGCGCTATATAAATCAAATTGAATTGAATTGAACTATCAGGGCACTGTCGATGGGAGAAATCTCCAGAAAGTCAACCATCATTGCAGTACTCCACTATTCTGATCATTATGACAAACAGATGCATATCCTCCTAGCTTTTTGCAAAATCTCGACTAGCTCTTGTGTCTTTTACTGGGGTGAGGCTTCTGTCTGGCCACTATTACCATAATGCTGAGATTGGGGGAGCACTGCAACGATGGATGACCTTCTGGAAAATTCTCCCATATGCAACACCCTATCAAGCTGGCCAATAACAGGCAGGCAGGAAGATTAATCAGAGAGTCCCATGGACCACTATATATCGCTAAAATCAGTTTTTAAATAGACGCATCTTCCCATAGGAATGATTGAAATATTAGTTATACTAATGTCTGAACTATACGGCTCACAAATATTAGGGGGTAATTTCATTGTGAAATATCTAGCACCTTCCATACAGCATAGTTTCAATTTCATTCTTGCATTACAAAATGTAACTGAGTGGGTAGACAGAGGGTCCCAGAAGAATTAGAAATGATCCAGCTCACAGTTTTTAAACCAATTACTAGAGAAAAGTTCACACTGTAAATTAAATCCATTCTCAGTGCATATGTAAAGCAGAACTCAATGTGTTACGAAGCTTGGATCGTTTGAATGATTGTGTTTTGGTCTCTGTCTATGTCTGTCTACGTATGTTTTGTAATAGGGCTGCAATATTGCATCATGGCATGATGTATCACTATGGAGAAATAGACTGACAATTTATGCGACTGCATTTTGCTGAACATCAGAGGGCACAATTATGCATTACATTTAGCAGACGTCCTTATCAAAAGCAACTTACAACAATTTTACAATTCAAGAAATTGGGTCCTTAAGGACCCAACTGTGGCAGCTTTTGGCAGAGATGGGATTTGAACCCTAGACCATGAGTCCAGTCAATTAACTGCTAGGCTACCGCAACTGTAACTGATTCAAGATTTTTTGGGTTTTGTTTAGATTTTATACCACAAAAGCACACATTTTTAGAAATAAAAAGGTGAAGCTACAATAGAGCAAATGATTTCCAAAAGATGCATTGTTTTGCATTGTTAATAGTTCATAAATGTTTTTAAAAATCACACGAAAATCTAAACCTGTGCAGAGTGTATTGTTACACCCCTACTTTGTAAGCTTTTTTGACCTTCCCTTCACCTTTTCCCTGCGTATGAACCATAGACTGGGACATAACATTCGCATACCTCCAAAATGATTGGAACAGTGAGGCCAATATTTTTATTTTAGCTGCAGACTGAAAACATTCGAGTTTGACAATAAAATATGAGACAAAAGATCAACATTTCAGCTTTTATTCCCAGGAATCTACATCTGGATCTGATACACAGTTCACACAGCACCTTTTGTCTGAACCCACCAACTGAATATCTATGCTCAGTTTCAGATTTGGGTTTCACCTATGCATTTAAGGAATAACCACCATGAAAACCATCTGGCTTTGGGTGAAAAACAAGTTATCGTAAATCTGAGAGAAGATGGAAAATCAATCAGAGCCATTGCACAAATATTGACCATAGCCAGTACAACCATTTGGATCGTCCTGGAGAAGAAAGTTGTCACTGGTATACAAAAGTAACATATAATGAAAATGTACACCAAGCAAAACCACAGCAATTGATGACAGAAATGTGGTGCATGCTTTAGAATAGGAATAGACTAGAATACAGTAGAATCTAATTTGTGACAATTGTTTATGTAACAATGTAAAGCTGCTTTGTGACAATATCTATTGTAAAACGTGCAATACAAATAAAATTGAATTGAACTGAATTGAATTATAGTTATATTAACTATAGATAGAACTAATAGAACTGTTAATGACATCAGCAACAACCCTCAGAGGGCAGGAGTGAAGGTATCACATAAGACTTCATGAACAAAAAATACAGAGAATTCACCAGATGATACAAACTATCAATCAGCGAGAAGAATAGGAAGACCAGGTTGGTATTTGCCAAGAAGTGCAGAAACAAGCCTCAAAAATTCTTGGGCTGATGAGACAAATATACGTTTACCAATGTGATGGAAAGGCTAAAGTTTGGAGAAAGAATCTGTTCATAATCCCAAACATACAAGCTAATCTGTGAAACTTAGTGGAGGTAATGTCATGGCAGGGACTTGCATAGCTTTTTCTGGGATGGGCTTATTTATCTTTGTTGATGATGTCACGCATGAAATCTACCGAAACATTTTGTCTGTCAAACTTGAGAAAGATGCAACCAAACTGATTGGGAGATCCTTGATTATGCCGCAAGATAATGACCCTAAACACACTGCCACAAGTACAAAAGACTTTATCGGGGCAAGAGGTGGAAGGTTCTGGCCTGGCTTATTCAACCTTCAGACTTAAACCTATAGGGTATGCATTTTACCTGCTAAAGGGGCAACTGAAGAGAATAAACAACCAAAACAAACACCAACTGAAAGAGGCCGTGGTAAAAAGCCTGTGAAAGCATCACAAAAACAATGTAAAAGTTTAGTTGTGTCAATGGGTCACATGCTTAATGCAGTTGTTGCAAGCAAAGGATTTGCAACTAAAGTCGTATGTTCTTTAACTATTTTAAGTTTATCTGTTCTAATACTTTTGCTCACAAGACAAATGGGTGGCCTCACACAAAATGTGCTATCTTTTGAACTGTGTATCAGATCCAGATGTAAATACATGAAAATAAAAGCTGAACTAGTTGATCTTTTGTCTCATATTAACTTTTAATGTCAAATCCA
Organism: Parotocinclus haroldoi; assembly: GCA_034779995.1. Classification (NCBI taxonomy): domain Eukaryota; kingdom Metazoa; phylum Chordata; class Actinopteri; order Siluriformes; family Loricariidae; genus Parotocinclus; species Parotocinclus haroldoi. The sequence continues at coordinate 13,235 of JAUZST010010546.1, read as the reverse complement.
AATGTTTTTAGTCTACAGCAAAAATTAATGGATTGCCCTCACCAAGGGAGCGTGTAATACACCTATATACTACATGCAACATATTTTACTGTGACGCTGTCATTTCACTCTTTACATTTTTATTCAGGCGACTCGTCAATTGCTGTATAACACAAGACTCAAGTTGACTGACACAGTGCAATTTGACACAGTGATGGCTCTATCGGGATTCTGTCAGCGAAGAGAACGACTCTGCTCATTGGCAAAAAGAACAATGCCAGCAGCACGTTTGCCTCAGACAGACTCAAACAGCACATGTCAGACAGGCCACATGAACTTGATTTCCAGCTGCAATCACATCTTTGTAATTCTACCGAACACTGGCATAGGTTTACCAAGCTTGACGATACACTCGGCTCGCAATTCAACTCACAATACAAAGTGCACAATTCGAATTTCTCACACTTTTCTATTATTTTACATGCGATAATGTTGACATGGATTTTTCATTTCTGAAGTGTAAACAATGCACATTCACTTCGATATATTTTAAAACAAAAATACCTTAGTGTCCTTGCAATTAAAAGAAATCACAAGATTTTAACCATATATTATTTAACCAAGTGAAACCATTTTTAGATCTGAATAACAATGTCATAATAATGTCTGTGTTTCTTGTATAGAAACGTAAACACAAGGAATCTGCCATTGGAAGCCATTGGAGTCTCACTGAAAATGGAGTTTGCGTCTCTGAACGAGACAGCCTCTACGCCCTCTGGTGTTCAAAAAAAATGAACAAGAACGCACGATCTTATTCTTATTCATGATTGCTTATTAACGTATCGTCCCAATCCATTATTGCAGCACTACGCCTCTGTTAACTCACCAAATAAACGGTAGTATGGAGAAGTCTATCTAAATCTGCCACCCACTGCAGTTACATGGCTCAGTCTGTACGAGACACTGCTCTCTCTACCACCGCGATGAGATGAACACAAAACAAGTTTAATTAGGTCCAGATACACAGAGAAAGAAAAAGTGAACCTTGCAGATGTTTGTCACTGAAGCAATTTCACTTGTAAACTATCTACGAAAAAGATCAGACAGCAAGCGACAGAGAGTCAGCAGGAGAAAATAAAATTGCCACGGTCTGAGGTGTCGGGTGTTTTTTCATCTTGAGTGATTGAGAAGTTTTCGGCGTGATGTGATTAAACTGGAGCATGGAGCAGGAAATCAGTAAAACTACAAAGGGATTTCCTGCTGCTGTGTAGAAGACTGGCTCAGATAAGGAAGTAACGCAGGCTATAATTATGTAAGGCACCGAAAACTACGTCGTCAGCAAAATTTACCGCTATTGTTGTTCACGTACCAACATCATCATTATGGCAGTGCATGTCACATTATGTCAATCAGGTCATGTAAAGGAATGCAACTGTCCTTGGCTGGCCCTGGCCAAAAAGAAAAGCAGACAGGCAGAAAGCGAAATGTGGTGTTGCCATGGTGAACAGGCTAATGTGCGAGCTCCATCAAAAAGACCTGAGCAGAATCAAAAGGGACTACTCACCGTGTACAGCTCATTTGTCACCTTCACCAATTCTTCATGCATCTGAATGCCAATTTCTTTACTCTGGAAATCAAACACAGGACAGGAACGATTAGACATTTTTCTACTGGTTATGTGCACACAAAGAACATCTAAAGGCTATGATTCAAGGTTGTAAAATTCGTACATGATTTCATTTTTACATACCTGATACATTTTAACCACTGCGAGAATTGTGCCCTAGTGTTTCATTTAAAAGGGAAAGAAATGTTCAGGTATTTAAATTTAATTCTATTTTAACAGACTCAACCACAAAGCAGCTTAGCAAAAAGTCAAGTCTAGACATCAAATAAGCAGTCAGCAGTGACAGAGGCAAGGAAAAACTCCTTCAAAAAAGAATTCTTGAGGTTAACCTGGCTCGACTCATCCTAATCTGGGTTCCACCAGGCAACTAAATTGAGCTCTTAAGAGTGGTTGTGTAGCTGAATATAAAGACCGAGAAGATATAAAAAAAGATATAACATGTTCAGTGAGCTGTAACAGACATGAAGGAGCTGACAAGAAATAGCAACAAATTAATAAAATAATAACATCTTACTAATAGAATCTTTGTTAGCTTTTTATGGTCCTAGGGGGTGTACAGTGATTATGATAACAATAATAATGGGGCAGAACAGAGGTGCGGTGATTGCATGGTAACCTCACAGCTCCAGCACCCTTGTTTGATCTTGGCCCTGTTCATGTTGTGATCTATTATAGCACCATTATGTTTCTTAAGCCCTACAGTTCAGTACTGCACCAACACTGTGCAAGAAATTAATCAATATCTTTTTTTTTATTTTGGTCCAATATCACATTATTGTATTCCATTAATTCACTCTACAGAAGGGAAAACACTGAAAACTGAATACAAGTTTCAAATCCAATACATTTTAACACTCATCCATCATATTACATTGAAGTCTTATAGCTGGCAGTAGCATGTACTATGTAAATAATATTAGGAGCAACATCTTGCATTGATCTTGCTTGATGTCTTTCCTGATCTACCATTAGGGTTTGTATTACTGTGTCTCTATGTACACTGCTCATCTGTTCTATGGCTTCAACTACAATGATTTATCTCTGCATCCCAAAAGCCCCTTCAAGCTGATAAATCACAGAGAGGTTTAAAACCCTGCGATCAATAAACCCTGCAACATTGGTGTTGTGAGTGCATAGGTGCAGGGCTGCTAAATATGGACAAACAACTACATACAGCGACAGAAAGCATTTTGATGAACCCTTAAAGTGACACAGCGAAACACAATACATCTTTATTCTCACCGCAATTATTTTCATCTGAACAGCGTAATTCATTGGGACGCTTCTTGATGATGCATATAGTTTTTTACTCAAAATTACACAATCAACATTGGTATTAAACTGGGCTGTAAACTATGCAGGCCTTTACCAGACTACACGTGGACCAATATTCAAATACTCTCTCTAAATACGCACAAACATATTCAAGAAAGACAAGATCATAAATACATTTCATCTGTGCAAGCTATGTGCAACGGGAAACTGAGACCCTAATACGTAAATCACATCCTGTCAGCATACACGCCCACTATCCCAGAAGGTATGCATCATGTGGAGGAAACCATCAAAGCCAACAGTAATATACCGACAATCTGGAAAAAAAAAAAGATCTCAGAGGTCGATAGCCAACATTTTTTTATTGAAAGATGGTGGTGTTAATAAAACAGAGTACACCATTTCCCCCAACAAATGGGTGTTCAGTCTAAAACATACAACTAGGGGCCGAATGTCTGAGACCACTAGTAAAACTGTGTTGGACACAGTCTGTGTTTAGTGAGACTGAGCTAGGTGGACAGCCACAGAAAAGTTCAGTCCACCATCTGGTTGCCAGTACAGAAAATACTCGATCCATGTCTAACTTGTGTGTTTAAGAGTTTTCAAGCCCAGACATACATGAGGTTTAAAAGGCCTGTGGTATGGTGCAGGGCAAAGGGGACAGGGGACATTTGATTTTAAATGCCAGAATTAGGGTGACCAGCAGTTAGAGGTGGACGATTGGAGCTCAAATTAATACCACAATATTTTCCTCTATAAATACTACAAAGATATGATATCATGATATACCAAAAACTAAATTCAAAAGATAAGACCTTTGTATTTTCAGGCGTAATAAACATTAAATTATAAAGATTAGAATTGAGTAATTTCAGTGAAAAATTCTGCATTTGAAGATGAGCCTGTGAGCTACACAAAAAATGAGGCAATATTTTACTGATTATATCGATAAAACGGATTAATTATTGGTTTATTTGGTTAATTACTGTGAGTAGTATATAAGAGCACAGGCATACCGTCATTTCTGTAGCCTCAAATGTCAAAGAGTCAAGTCAAGTTTATTGTCACATATACGTTGTAGCAGGTACAATACACAGCGAAACTGGAACCATCAAGCCGCCTGAGCACACAATATAACAAGGTGGGAATTTAGTTTGACATTGGTGATCTTCAGCCAACGTTGTCCATGCTGCAGTTCTTTTAGATCTCATGACAGCATAGCCATTATAAAGAAAAGGGCTGTTTCTAGCTTGTTTCTATTCCACACACAACTTCAACACTGGTGTTTTCCATGACTGGCTGAAGAATTTTCCTTGTTGCTTGGTTCATTATCAAAAAATAATAGGCTCTTGAGTCTTTGAGGCTTGATGCCCAAGTCTGATTCCAAGTCCAAGTCACTGATGGTAAAGTCAAAATCGAGTCACAAGTCAACAAACCTCTGCAGGAAACCAATGCAGGGAGCAGTGAAGTCACAGTTAAGTCATGGGAATGTTGAAAACAAAACAGGCTACTTTTTTCATAGTCAACTGCAAAGATATATTGTCAGGTGCAGGAAGAAACGATGAATTAAAGCTGTCTGCAACTACTGTTTAGACAAAAAAAATGTAACATTTTGAGACAAGTATGATGATTTGTAATGAGAAATTCTCTGACATAGAACTTGTTCTTTGTTTATTCTTTGTTTAGTTTACTTTGCTATATAATAACACAACACAAACAAGTATGTGTGGAGATAGCTGTATTATGTACGTATACAGTATCTCACAAAAGTAAGTACATCCCTCACATTTTTGTGAGTATTTGATTATATTTTTCATGGGTCAACCTTGACACTATGACACTTGGATACAATGTATTCTGACAATGAAGTTAAATTCTTAATTTCCTCCAGCATATACAGTGTCTTCCCAAGTGTGGCCAGTGCATGCAATTCCAGAGTTTCCAGATCTACAAGCAGCCCAAAACAATATACTTATAAAAACGTATACCAATACTAAAACTACTAAAGTAAACATTGCAATGTTTTATTCTGCTAGCCCGGACAAATTTTACTCCAGTTATGTTTACATGTACATAAAGACTGCATCTACAATGGGCCATCACATAATGAAAGCATGTACTGTGGTCAGATAAAACAGTATTCCAGGTCTTTTTTAAAGAAGAAAATAGATGTGGTGTGCTCCAGACCAAAGACAAAATAGCACCATCCAAACTATTATCAGCAAGTCCAAAGGCCAGGGTCATGGTATGGGGTATATAATCATTGATTCGAACTTGCACTTGATTTGTAAACATTTCGACTCGTTACTCTTCACTCAACCCATTGTGTAAGTTCCTCAAAGCGTCCAAACACCACACAGACCACATGATAATACACATTAACATTGAATATTAAATATTTAAACAAAAGAGCCACCGTGACCACCCACTTTTTTTGTGGGAAACTCTGAAAGGCATGTCTAAGGAGGGTACAAGCACTGGACTGGCCTGACTGCAGTGCTGACCTGTCCCCAACAGAGAATGTCTGGAGAATTTTAAAATGAAAACTGCCACAACAACCACTCCGTACTGTTACACCTTAAGATGCGTTTGAAAAGAAATGGTACAAAATAACACCTAAAACACGTGATAAAATCGCTTGGTACCCTTCGTGCCAAAGAGAGAAGGAAGGGCAACGTTGCACAAATGTTACCTAAATGCTTTACCGTCCCAACTTTTTTTTTTTTTTAGGATGTGTTGCAGGTCTGAAGTGCAGGAATGGATGTTTATTAACAAATTAAATAACATTTGGCCAGACAAAAAAAAAATAATCCTAAAATCGTAATGAATGCCATAAAATAAAAGTCAAAGTGAAAAAATATAAGAAACACTGAATTAATGTTTTATGTGCATTTTCCATACTGTTCAAACCTTTTCTGATTTGGGGTTATGCATCCACCATACAATGTAAAAGCTTGGTAAGGACTTGGTTACCTGCACAGTCCATTTAGAAGAATGTATTTACCCTCATACACAATCAGATTTGTATCAAAATCTACTTCAAATGGCAGAAATACATCTACGAAAAAGTAATGCTAACCTTACACAGTGTAGTCAGTGTTTAGCCCCAGGCTAGAAGAAACGCCAGCTGAGAAACTTGTTCACAGTGGGTTCAGGTAAACATCTGGATCATATCTTCAACTATGACTAGAAACTATGAAGATGATTTAAAAAGTAAATAGAAGGCAATTTATACCTTTGAGACAAGAATACTATGGACTTAATCCAACCAAGTGGCTGGACCATCTAACCGAAAAGACAGAACAAGCAATGCACGGTCATCTTTCATTTCATTTCAGTTTGGTTTTTCATCATGACAAGAGTACTGAACAGGGTCATAAAGTGGCATAAGTGACATGCTGTGCAGAGCATTAGTCTTTAAAAGGCTTATAAAGTGTGGTCCGGATTAGATTATGGTCTGGGGATGCATCAAAGGTGTTTGGTTTTTATATAAACACTGTGTCTTGTGTTTTAGGCGAGTGAGGGACTGGCCGACTTAAATCGCATTTAGGATTTGCACATTTAAATTCATGTTGCTCCAAGTTCCCCTTGAGCCTTAAGCCAGTCATTAAAGTAATTCGACTTTTCGCTTGAGGTGAATGCTGAGCTGACCGACAGAGAGAGCAGAGCAAACCCATAGAGAAAAACCAACCAGGTGTAAACATGCTGCTGCAGTTTAGTGTAGACCTCAGGAATTTGGGGTATGTTCTAAATTGCGCCAGAAAATCCTAATACTACAGCCTCAAGATACTGTGCTCCGTGCCCCGAGGCACCAGCTCAGATTTAAGTGTAGAAAAAGAAACATAACTTTAAGGCAGAGAAATCTGGTGCTGTTTGCCTCAGCATCGTGCTAACACATGCCCCTTACTGAAACTCTGCAACAGCTATCAATTTAAAATGCCTGCAGTCAAGAGTTAAATTAAGCCTCGAAAGCTGAAGCATGCAGGCACATGTTAGTACAGTCCTGTCTATGATAAGTCAATGTTTAATATCACAGTGTTGCCACAAATCTGAAAACTTGGGAGGTATGGAAAATGCAAATAAAGCACAGACATATTGCAGACAATATGAACCCAAGGTATGTTTTGTCTGATCAACTTCCTCTTTATTTGTTAATAAACACTAATAAACACATTTCAGGCTTGCAATACATTACAAAAAAAAATGTTTTTTTATGGCTAGCAATTAGGTAAGAAAAAATGCATGATGCGATTTCAAACAGTTAATTATAGCCATTATTTCGTACAAAAGCAGCGAATGTGGGAAGTGGATCTCCAGTGGTCAACCAATGTTTGAGATAATGATTGAATTACATTATTATAACATTATTGTAAGGATTTACATATTTCTGTCTTTAACTTGCTTTTATGTAGTACAGGTATGACCCGTTTAATGTCGAAAAATCAGTGACGTTCAAATTTCTGCTTCATTATTTTTTACTTACTTACTTTAACTTGAGACATTTTTCATTAAGCTACTTGTTACTTTTACTTACATTTAAGTATGAGACCTGGGTGCTTTAAAAATAAAGTAAAGTAAAATTTAAATTGGAATGATGGCAAATAAGGTTCTTGGAAGACACGGATAGGCTGAATGAAATGTTTATTTTACAGGTTCTTTAAATTGAATTAAGAGCATTTTAAATACTTACACCCATGTATTTTACTTGTATTTGTCTATCAATTTACAAGCAATAATAGCTGTTTTAACCATTTACTAGTTCTGACAACTGTGAGAATCCATGTGTATAAAGTACATACTGTACATGTCCTTTTGTCAACACAAACTGAAAAAAATACAGACCTTTTTAAAGAGGCGAATCACATCTTCGCTAATCTGAGCCAGGCGAACAATTACGTTGTTGATATAAATGTCGTTGAGTGTAGCGTGATCTCTGCTCTCTCGACGAGTCTGATTCAGGATCAGGTACCAGCAGTTTACTGATGACAGGAGGTGCTGGTCTTTTCTAAATGAGAAAAAAAGGCATCACAACATAGGAAGGTTAATGCAGCAATGATCTGATGCCTACTTTCATTTAACAAACCGATAGTAATAAAGTTTAGAATAAGCAGCTCTTTCAAAATATTAATCTACCCTTGGTAAATTTATTTGTGGTCTGCTAATCGCTTAACATTCGCTAATAGCCTTTATTCATGAAGAACGTTATTAATCATTTCCTACAACTAAATATCAATATCACGTACTCTCTTCAATATTATATATGGCATTTTTAATCCAATAAAGTGACTTTAATTGTAAACTTAACTGCAATTAACATGACACAGATCATGGATGTGAAAAGACATGAACTGTCTGTAAGACCACTGACATCAAATCTGTGACGTAAGAAATATCTCATTGTAATCATGCATCTAACATGAGAATAATGACGCTTTAAAAATGTTAATAAGAACGAGATTGGGGAATTTCTAATCTAAAGTCATTTATACCATGTGACAGAAAAAAACCTGCTTTAAATTAATTTCAAATAGCTAAATAACTGCGGTAATCATATTCAATTCAATAGTAAGCACAAAAATAGAGCCCAACAATGACTTTTTTACCTTTTCACAGATGTAGATTTCACCTCTTTACCAAGGTACAAAAAAACAAATTCCATTAAGTTTTCCTATAATCATTTCAGAAAATCATTTCAGACAATGGGCCTGAAGCATTTAACCAAACCAAGCAGCTAGCTCATAAACAGCATCTTAATAAATAGTATTTCAAAGCGATTTACTATTTAAAAAAAAAACGGCTACAAAACTGTGCGTTTGTTGATGTCCTGTGTGACGTTAAGAACTACGACTCACAACCAGACAGGCTTATTGTTTAAACCTACCTAGCTTGGTGCACATATACAGCAACATCTCTATTTAGTAGTTATCGCTTCTGCAACTGGAAAAAAAGCTGAATTAGATGTTTTTGTGCCTTCTATAGTGGTCGATAGCATAATTTGACAGCTTGCTATCTCACAACAAGTCTGTCTTAGACACGGAATGCCATCTTCTCTGAGGATCCTCATTGTTGAGCTCTCATATGATTACTATTTTAGCCATTACAGTTTAGTGCTGTAGGGCAATAATGACTTTAAAACAGATCTCAAACAAATGATACAAGAAAACGTTTAAACCATTCCTTGTATTTAGTTACATAAAAAGACAATGATATTTAACAACTTTAATCAAACAGCTGTGTAATATGCCCTCTATTGGCACATACTATTATTATTCCATCCGTATGGCAATCATGATTATTAGAAATGATCAAATGTTAAACTTTTTTTTTAAACAACATTTTTGTGTATGTCTCAGGAATCCGCTTACTGCCTGGAGCTATTATAACAATGGAATTTGCACTTTTAATTAACTTCTTTGCTATGGTTTTGTTGAGGTTCAGGCTTATTGTGTTTTTAAAGAGAAATAGCAGCTGTCATTGTTCTTGAGACATGGGGCACGTTTCAGCACCTTTAAACAATAATTTCAAATAGTACACATAAGCACTTTACTTTATGTGCAAACACATGGTCTGACAGCACATACAATTTCTTAAAGCTACTACTGAGAAAGTAACTGAAGATCCGAATCCATTTTTATGGGTTTGAGCTCTCACTAACCACCAATTTCACCTTGTTCTCCATCTCAACCTTATCTCTCCCACCAATCAATCAACACTCCCAAAGCTGGAGAACAGTAAGAGTGCAACGACAGAAGAAATGTTAGAAGCTTTGGGGTCTGCTGCGAGGGTAACGAAAGAGGAAATCGCTTTTTCAGAGTACGAGGGCAAAAGCGACAACTTCAGTGAGCTAGCAAAATGCTAATCACTGCTAATGATGCATGCATGTCTCTCCTCCAGTGCAAGTCAGCATTATTAGCTTGCTAATCCATCCAGCTCTAATGGGAGTACGCAAAGTAGCGTTTGCTAAATTTCCTCAACATACAGCTTAGTCTACTTGCCTTGCTGACAAAACAAAACCTGATGTACGTTTGCGCGCTAAGATTAATTGTACGGGATTTACAGTGCTCTGTGAAGCAGCTACAACTGAGGAGGCAATCTTCTGACTGCAATTATCTTCCACAGATATTTGGTGTTTATAACAGAATGTGAATTAGGTGTGCTGAGCTTAAGCACAATCCTGAATAAGCAATCTGTAAATGAGATTAGAAAATGTCACACAGAGTGGGAGCCCAGTTTTTCATTTCGTCATTGATCCATTGGAAAGTGCCTGGCGATAACCGAAAAGAACGATAACTGAAGCCATATTTCACATAACAAATACTGTAAATCCCATTAATCTGTTCCAGACAGTTCAAGATATTAACAAAAATACATTTGGTAACTATAGTTTTAAGTAGAGAAAACAATGAGAAATACACTTACACAGTAATCACTCACATGCATTTAGCACTATTACTCAATAAAAAGCACAAAAACAGTGGAAAAGTCATGGAAATGTTTCAGATTAATACGCAGGGTGATGCTCACTCAAGGAGAAACGCAGCCAAAATGAACAACGAATGGCCCTTCTTTGGGTTTCCACTCCAGCCCAGACAGCAGTGAGCTTTGGCAGGTGAATTACAAGCACGTAGAATATATGGAGACTTGTACTCACACTGGCAGATACTTCACTTCTCAGTTTATTTACTATAAAAACCGTAATAACCTTGTTCCTAAAGCTTTTCTAGATATTCATACATGAACGTATGACCCAAAGCTCTGAGGTGTTACTTCAAAAAATAAAAAGGATAAATAAAGTAAATGAGCTGGGTCCAGTAATAATGACTTTTCTAAATGAGCACAACGCTCTCTGCTACTACCGAGAGCCCGCACAACGCGCCTGCACACGCCATTTGAGGGTCTGGTAAAGACACAGTACATTCATTACTGGCTGTTACAGCGGGTAAGTGACGAACGCGTGGGTGGTGTCACATGGGCACGGCGACGAAAACTGAATAGATGAACAAAAATTGGGACAAAAATTAAGCCGAAAAAAAAGTCACACGATACCATACGATAACTAGAGCCAACTCCAAATTCCAGATTTTGTTTGTCAAATTCCTGTGTTACATGTAGTCTTGGGTACATATTTACTCAATCAATTATTTTCTTTAACTCAATGAACTCGTTACCAGGTTCAGCCGAGCAGCACTAGAAAATATCACTAAAATAATGTTTTAAACGTTGCTAATATAAAATCTTTTGTGCACCTGAATCAAATGTCTCTCTACAAAAAAAAATAATCAAAATTGTAGTAACTATTTTACCAGTGCATGCAGCATTGTTAGTTTGCTAAAGTTGACGTGAGAAGCCATTGGCTTTAAATCAGATTTTTACCGTCCGACTCTTTATCTCTTGTCTATTTATCATTCAGAAAGAAATGGTAAAGAACTGATAATGAACAGGAAATGAATGTCTATTTTATTACGCTTTGTGTTATTTCTGTAATTTGTTGCCATAGAAACTAGTTAAGGATTTTATGAAAACGTTTCAAATTTAGGTTCATTTCAGATTTTCAGAGTTTAAATACAGCTCACACATTACCATCAAATCCCCAAGGCTTAAGTACTGACTTTTGATTCAAAGTGTGAGACAAGGCAGAGTGGGATTTCTGTGGCGTGTCCTCTTCTTCTTTTCGAATGTGTAGTTCACGAGCTCCTGATTTGAAACTGGGTCACTCTCAGCTCTGAGCCTCAGGCTACAACTTGATAACAGAACTGAGCAAAACCTTCTTTTCATCTCCAGGAGTGTGGAGTGACATACTCCGTCTTTTTCTCTTTTTTGTTTGATAACTCTTTTCACATTTAGAGGCTGTGCTCTACCAGACCATACGACAAAACATAAAAACTAGTGGTATTTTTGCTTAATAACTGATTAACAAACTTCCTTGTAGACCTAGTATTAAGTTTCCTACATTTGGGTCAAATTGTAAATGACAATCAATCGTTTAAACACAAGTCCATTTATCTCAAGCTAACAAAGCAGACCATAATATTGAATTACTATCATCTACGAACAGCAGTGCCTTATCATTCCATGGCACTAGGCAGCATATCTGCAAAAAAATTGGCAGTCATGTGTATACACAAGAAAATCAGCATCGACAGACACAAAGTGGAAAATTGTGTATTTGGTATGTAAAAATGATACAAGCAAACCTCATCAGCTTTGAGACGTTTTAAACGACTCTACGTTAGCTCAGTCAAAAACATATAAGCATATATTGTACAGGAAGTCAAAACTGGCATCAGCAAACTCACTCTATATTCTAACAGTCGTGCAAGTGGTCTGAAAAAAAATGATAACCTCAAACATATAATGCTGTTATTCATTCATTTTCCACTTAATCCTGGCTCAGGGTTGTAAGACAGCCAGTGCTTAGCTGGCGGCACAGAGCACCAAACAAGGCACCAACCCATCATAGGACACACACACACACACACACACTCATACATACACTCACACACTAATTACATTTTAGAAACACCAAGTAACCTAACATGCATGTATTTGGACTGTGGGAGAAAACCCAGAGTACCCAGAGTAAACCTACCTGGACACAGTGAGTCTCCAAACAAAAAGGACAAAGATCGCCTTATCTGGGATTAAACCCAGGATGGTGATTACGGTGAGGCGACAGTGCTACCCAGTATGTTGCCCATAATGCAGTCATGATCTTTCTGCAATTTCAGGGGCAGAGTCCAACTAGCATATCTGCAAAGAAGCAAGACTCTGCTCCTACACCATGGCTGTTTTAATGCAGATGTTCAAGCAGTATAGTACGAACAGAATTGGAACTGAAGATTAAAGTAGTTGTGGGTGACTTGACTAGGCCCTTGCATGTCCCAATTCTACATTACCAGAATCTCACTCAATGAACTCATTTCAATTGAAGCACATTTTACAAAAATAGATCGAGGACACAAATTCTCTATTTTAGCGATGGCTGTGCCCTCGTTTCAAAAGCAATTAAGGCAAAAGGTGGTCAATTAAGATAACATCCCAGTACAATCTATATATACACCATATATCTATATATAACTATAGCAAAAAGTCCACACCTTCCAACTAGTGATAGCTGTTATTTCAGTCAGACTCACTGCTAACAGGTTCATTATTTCGAAGCAGTCCAGAGATAAACAATGGCTGTACCATCAAATATACTGAAAATCTAAGTGACTCTCAGTAACATACTTTCGTAATGTGGGTTTTCTGATTTATCCTCCTAAATTTAAGTATAGGTACTCCCTGGTTTATGATGGGGATACATTTCAACGAATCCATTGTAAGCTGAATTGATCAAAAATCATAAATATAT
>JAUZST010010545.1:0-12365 GCA_034779995.1 Parotocinclus haroldoi | reverse complement strand
TATATATATAACAATAATAACAATATTTCCTGATTACGGTCAGTTCCTATCTTGGACAACACACCTGACATGGGTCATTGCTTCCAATGGAAATGGGTCCTGCCTTTGCTAAAAAAAAAACTACTCAAAATAATCAGTTTGTGTAGGAAAGAGCAGCTGTACAAAAATGTATCAGTAACATGGAAATATTTATGATCTGCAGAGTCATATGAAAGCCTGCTGTCAACCCCTACACGAGGATACTTTTGGTGGGAATCTAAAAGTGGGCTTGGCTCAGGTAGCAGCCATGGAGATCAGTAAAGGCAACCACCGTGACAATAAAGCTGTGATTCGCTACCTACCATGGCTGTACCATCCACCCTCCACTATGCAACAGGGGTAAGGGCATCCTAAACTTAGTTTCAACATATTCCATATTCGTGGTTTGAAACAATCAAAGCCAATTTCTGTAATTCTCTTTTACAGGCCCAAAGAATTTATTGAGTGTGTATCTCACATCCGGCAGCTCTCCTGGCTCCTGCTGGGCTCTCTTACCCACTGTGCTTTGTATCAGGGCTCCACCTCCTGTATGCCCATTCCGCTGGATGCTGGCTGTCACATTGCAGATCACCTCATTGTAATCCTCATAGGATTTCCAGAGCAATCCAAGGTACAGCACGTGCTCTTCTTAGTCCTGAGTCTTAGCAGACATGAGCCTAAGGAGAAATGATAAAGTTGAGATCTCTCTCTCTCTCAACTTGATCATTTCTCTGCAGATAAGCAGCAGAGTGGGTTTAGTCAGAGGCTGCCTAAGCTCAGATGCATTACGGACCGCTACAGGAATTCATTCCTGCCAGCTGCCATTGTAACATATAACAATTCACCACTGTGCAGGGAGAGGAGACTTCTCCCTTAAGATAATTTGTACATCAACTGCCCACACCTTGCACCTTGTCGTTTATTATCTCTCAATTTGTATTTCTATTTTTTTTACTTCCAGTTTAGCTTAGAGTAATTTTGTACTTTGTACTTTGTAATTTTTATAGCCATATGTTTCCAGTATCTGTATCTGTATCTTACCTGGAGTCTTTTGCCATTTGTGTATATTGCTGCTACAACACACAAATTTCCCCTTGGGGATAAATAAAGTACTCTACCTATCTACCTTCTCGTCTTTCACCAGACATCAGTGCTGCACATGTGCTCCCTGTTCCATGCCTTCATGTTTGCTCAGCTTTGGACCATCTATTGCGAGCAGGCAGCTGCAGCGCCGGCCGGGCAGAACCAGAACCAGAACGAGTTCTCCTCAAGCGCCATCCTCACAGGCCTAGAGTTCTGGAGCCGTGTCACACCCAGCATTCTCCAGCTCATGGCCCACAACAAAGTGGTAAGATACTGCACATTGGTTACAGTACTGGACTAAAGTTCCATGCATGGTTCAATTCTCAGCACAGCCAAACTTTTAATACTTCTACTTCTACTTAAGGCCATTATTCCACGGTTGCTTAGACTGTACCTTTGTAAACAGCTTTGGGTGTGTGCCACAGTTAGATTTTTTTTATTCTATTAATTTTACATTCGATAAATGGAATTCCTTTTTTATTACCTATAGTGTAAACAATGCAAAACAATACACTTGCATCCCTTTCAATTAACATTAATTACTAGAGGCATTGCAGCTCCATAGTCTTAAATAAACAAGTGAAAACATTCTATTTTTATTTCTGAAGAATTTTATTCAAGGAAAGCTTACAATATTTAATCTTTAAATGAATGATATATAATGACTCGATGCATATAATTTAAAAAAATTGTATCGTGATACATTGTTATATCCATGATTTGTACTGTATCTTGTTCTAATAAATGTGACTATAAGATTAGTAGCATGATATTAAACCTAATCTTGCTGACCATGAATGAAAGCTGTCATTTTCTTCCCTATAGATGGTGGAAATGGTGTGTCTACATGTAATCAGTCTTATGGAAGCATTGCAAGAATGTAATTCGACCATATTTGTAAAGGTAAGTTACTTAACACATAACTATTAAATAGAAGATGATCTCAAATGACTAGATTTGTAATGATTGTCAAGGTGATTGGGATAAAATGATTACCATTACCAATCAAGGTGATTACCATGAACAGTAATGTAAATACATATTGTTATGGGAACAGAATGTGGTGGCATTGTGGTTAAGCTACTGGACTATAATGTTTTTGACATTTTTGTGTCCTGGAGAAAGAACCTATAGTCCAAGTGTTTGGATTTTCCTTGTCGCGTGAATATGCAAAAAAGCCAGTGCAACTCTTTCCAATACTTATTTGTAACAAGCTGTAAATGCCATCTGTAAAGGTCTATGTGTAAGTGCTTTTGGAGTAGTACTCCTTTTTCACTCATTGCCTACAGGTAGACAGCTATTAGCAGTTTTCCTTTAAATCTGCTGATTGTGCCATACTCTGTGGTTATGTTTGGGTTCTGATTCAAATATAGTAATTCCACTCTTAAATTATGACAGCTTGATCTTTTTCATCCTCTGCTTTAGTTAATTCCTATGTGGCTGCCCATGATTCAGTCCAATCTGAATGTAAGTACTCTGTCTTAAATTGTGACGTATTAACTGTTGTTTCCTTATGTGCTGATTAACACTGTGTGTTTATTTGCAGCACCTATCTGCAGGTCTCCAGTTGCGTCTTCAGGCCATCCAGAACCGGGTGAATAACCAGTGTCTTCAGGGTCCTGCTTCTAGTTCCTTTCCCTTTGCCCTGCGCAAGTGGCTGCAGTGCACTCAGTTTAAAATGGCTCAGGTTGAGATCCAGTCGTCTGAAGCCGCCTCACAGTTTTACCCCATGTGATGTGCAGAATGGTAGAGGCTTGAACAAAAACCAGCACACAGCAACGCTCTTACCAGCATACTGTTTTTGTCTGAACTCAAATGTGAACTAAACAGAAAACACGGTAGCAGTACAGTGTGAGATTGTGTGCTCTACCACAGAGCTCTATTTATCTGCATGCAATTATCATGCATAAGTGAAACTCAAAAATGACATCAGGATAGCAGGATGTAAGATTCAGGAGTCTTTCTACACCTGGCAAAAAATGATGGAATCACCACACCTAGAGGACTTTATAGCAACAATTAACAAATTACAAATGAACACCAAAACTTTTGTTCAACAGCTGAATATTCTGCCTACAAGATGACAAAACCAATGAGAAATAATGATTTAATAGCATACTTTTTCCAAAAGAGGTAGAGGAAAATTCTGGAATAGCTCACTGTTGTGTAGAATCACCTTGAATTTTGTGTTTCTAAAACAAACACGAGAACAAGTTTAAAAATTGTAGTCTCCACATAGTGGAGTGCTTGCTGACCAAACAAGCCTTTGGTCTAACTGAAGGACGGACAAAACAATAGAGTTCATTTATTCACTTTCTTATCCACTTGATCCTTGATAGGTTACAGGAGAGCCGGTGTCTAACCGGCGGCATATGGTGCAAGGCAAGAACAACACTAGACAGAGCACCAAACCAACATAGGTCGCAAACTCTCACACACTAATAAACTCACTCACACACTAGGGGAACTTCTTTAGTTAACCAAATAAGCATTGTGTCACATGTATTGTATTGAGAAACCAGAGTGCCCAGAAAAACACCACATAGAAAGAACCTAGACCAATCCACCTAGGATTGAATCCATGACCCTCTCGCTATGGTGAGACAGTGCTACCCCCCGCGCCACTGTGCCACCCAACAAAAGAGTTGTCAATTGAAATAATATTAAAAATTAGAAAAAAGAAAAAAATGTAACCTGAGCTGTTGCAACCGATGTCGGTTGTTTTGTAAGTTGTGTAACTGTGTAAGATTTGGTGCAACTATAAACAGTATGGGAAGGTAATAGGATAAAACATATGGTTAAACCAAGCAAGACGTCAAAGCGTTAGGAGAATTTTTGCCTTTAAATTAGAAAATTCAATTGTATGAAAATTGTAGGAATTGCCTGAATAAAATAGAATTTACATATAGAAACGCCAAAGGATTACAGCACTAACACATAAAAGGGAGAAAACAAGAAACAGAAACGAGCATAGAGTGTTGATGATTGGATCACAGAGATTTTAAGAAAAAGAAATTTTCAGCCCAATGACGTGATGCTGAAACTTTTGTCTGGTGCCTGTCACACTCCAAAAAAAAACCAATACAAATATTCCCACTCTTATATGATATATGGTGATATGGGATTGAATATCAGGTAAAGGACCTGAGAAGGAAAAAATGACCCCAAGAGCCATTGCATAGGGACTGAAAGTCAGTTCAGAATGATAATGCATCTTGCCACCGAGCATTACAGAGTATTAAAGCTTTTCTCCAGGAAAGGCATATAAACTCAATGACATTTCCAGCAAACAGCTTGGATCACACTCACATTTAAAATTTATTGTGGAAATTGGTTAATGAGTAACAGGGTTCATTTCACAATGCTGGTTTAAAGCCTCTTATTGAGAAAGTTGGAAGCAGCTTAATGAGTTCAGGCCATCTTAAAAACCCAATGTGAATCAGCACTAACTAAAAGTCACTGTTGGTACATTATTTCACATTTTTTCCTTAACTTGATCTGGCAAAAAAATGTACAGTTAATTAAAATATTTTCCTGCAATCCTATAAAAGATTAAGCACATAAAAAAGTGAATGAATGAATTAACTGGACAATCCATAGTAGGGAACATACACACAGTCACACACTAAGGGCCACTTTAGAGACACCAATTAACCTAACATGCATGTCTATGGACTGTGGGAGTAGACAGAAGTATCTAAAATAAACCGGTGTGATTAATTAAACTGAATTGTTTGAGGTATGCTCATACTGTGTCATACTGTTCAGCTATTAAACAAAAATTGTTTGGTGCCGTATCTGTGATTTGTTTATTTGCTGTGCTGTGGTGATTCTGTAATGTTTTTTTTCAGTGCTAGTGTTTCTAGGCTATATCCAAATGCAGTCTGTTGACTGGGCTCTGACACCGGGCATGTGTGTGCTTATGTTGTGAGAATGGT
Source organism: Parotocinclus haroldoi (assembly GCA_034779995.1). Classification (NCBI taxonomy): domain Eukaryota; kingdom Metazoa; phylum Chordata; class Actinopteri; order Siluriformes; family Loricariidae; genus Parotocinclus; species Parotocinclus haroldoi. The sequence goes on along the minus strand of JAUZST010010545.1, from coordinate 7,326 downwards.
AATGTCAAATGCATAAAGATTATATTGAATATGTTTATAATATGGAATGTTTAAACTAAAATAAACAAATTGTTATGTTTTCTTTAACTTGTAGCCCACTTTGTTGCTTACAACCTTTACAGATTCATTTTACTTTCATCAACAGTAAGTCATAGCATTACACATCCACTGCTGGACTAATAGATTCTTTGAAAGGTACAATATGTGTTGCAGTCGATTCCAGTATAATCAAATGTATTAGTGAGGTTCAGGTTGTCAAGGTACCCTGCCCAACAGAAATGGTCTGTCCTCATGCTGAGTACGCTGAGACCCAATTCAGAGGAAAATGATTGCATCAAGAGCACTGTGCTTCATGATAAAAGAAGGTGAATATGGTAAAAGCAAAACCCTGCATATCTACAATATATCAATGTATTCAGTGTCAACAATGACAAAATAATAAATACAGTTTAAAACATTGTCTTTGAAAATGTAGAAAAAAAGAGAAAATACCTTTAAATGAATATAACTTATGACGTTTTATGTTGAGACGGTTTTAACATTAATGATATTTCATTAGGCTTTAGACGATCTTACCAGAGGTCACAGGAGGACACAGCCCCCCAAAATGTTTATTCCCCACCCACACTTTCATTCTTCAAATATATTCAAACATATTTGTCTCACTCACCATTAAAGGTTCCCCATCTTGTAGTATTTAATAATAATTTTACAGCTATAGTTTTACAGAACTGGAATGATTCAGTAAGGCAATGACCCAAAACACATGATCGATAAAATCAACAACAAAATTATTCCTAAAGAAGATATTTCCAAAGAACTTAATTATTGCGTTTTTTATATTATGGCTTGGATAAACAGCAGACCATATTTTAAGAGGAATTAAAACATCCAGGCATCCAGGTCATTCCCAACTTCATCTTGCTACATGTAGCAGAACTAATGGAATACCCTAAACAAATTGAATTGCCATATGGACTCACAGCACAAATCAGGTCTAGGCAGCTGTGTAACTTGATTACCCTGACAAACATACAGTGGCAGTAAACAAGCCAGCTGATGCCTATTCTCTCGTTAATCAGTCCTGTTTTCTCTGAAATTCAGTAAACGCAATAACACAATTACAACTGTGCTTAATCAAGTTTAAAGTCATGGTTTCAAATTCTGGTCTCATCAGTGTACACATGAGCAGTATTTCCCCTCGTCAGGCTTTCTATATTTTCATCCTAAATGTCACATATTTTATCATTTCCATATAGTTTATCATTGTGTCACGATAGTGCATCATTACACACATCTACGCACTGCATCACTGGTAACTTGCCCTGCCTTAAAGCATATCAAAGGGTTGGGCACCCTTCCCATCGACCTCTAAACCCAGCTCATCTAAGAGACCCTATACTGCAGTGTGTGTATGTGTGTGTTATCAACTCCCCATGCTCAGAGGCAACATATGCCCAGTGCCTGCCTTGGTCTTTTGAACTTTCAAATACTTACTCATTAAAAGCTGCTTATGTAATCATTCTCACAGATACTGGCTCTGCTCCAGCCTGATCCTGCCTGCTTCCACCAACAGAGCCATATGTGTGAAGAACTGAGATGATGAACAGCCAACTGGAGGACAGTAATTGACCAGAAGACTCAAGAGAACGCTCTTGTGCGATTATTAACATCTGATTACTTAGGCTGGTTAAAGGTCACCTTTACCTAGCTTTAAAAAATTCCCATAATTCTAGTTCTCAAATGACAGAGGTGGTTATACGAAGTTATTTGTTCAGAAAACTGGAAGGTTGGTAATTACATTGATAAACTTGCCCAAACTGTCAGAGCTGCTGCAATTTTCTTCATCTAATATTCTGCTGCTTGGCTGAATAAATTAAATCCAATGTACCATACTTCTTGGAATGAACAAGTATGTAGGGTTTGAGAGACTTTAGCTCAGAATCAACACTATTGACAACAATAGAAGTGACTGATTTGACCACCATAATACCACCAAAATATAAGTGCCCAGTGTGGAGAAACTAATTAGCTGATCACCTCAAATACACTACAAAGGCTCTGCTCGGAAGTTCCAACCATGTCAACAGTTTCTTTTCATTTCATTCACTTTCACACAAAGTGGCGAGCAAATCTCATGCAGTGCTTTGAGAAGCAATCCCCAATTTGGGACACATGGTCACTTGGATCATCCTAAAATCTGCTGCGAATCATCTACCAGAGGGTGGATGTATTCAAGTTTGGGCTCCACTGATGTACCTGAAGAGTACCCTGTAAAATATCTGAATATAACAGAGGGTTGTTAGGGTTGATGCAAGGACAACTGAATGTGTGATTATAATCTTTCTTCCATATTAGAAACTCAAACCAGAATACCTCCCTTATTCCATCCGTTATTCAATCGACAGCTGCACCTGTAAATTGAGTTAACCGGCAAAAAAGCTAGCTCTAGTTGATAAGAAAATACCAATAGACCTGGGCATCTGCTTTGAAGGAAACAATGTCAGTTAATGTAGATATAATGTGATAACCAGACGCATGCAGATTTAAGGACCTGGAACCCAACACCCGGTCTGAAAACCAGGAATGCCTCCACTGTACAGATACATTTTGCTATTTGGAATATATGGACTTTAAGGGGTTGCCAGTTCACCGGAACTGTTAACCACCAGGCATGTTGAAAGTCAATTTTGCACTCTGTACAGATTTTAGTCCCTGTGTGTATCCACTGGACTACCCCTCATTTCACCAGTGACCAGTACCTAAGCCCGAGTGTTCCTCGTGTTGGGGTTTGTGTCTTATCCAGAAGAGCAGATGTGACCATGTCACATTACCTCACATTCCAGTGTATGTAGGATCTTTTTCCTTGACATATCTGCTCCCCATCAGGCCACAGTTCTTTTACTAATAGTTTTCAAGTCAATTATTGCCCTACCATTTCAGACCAAGTTTAATATTTGCCTGGGAAACTAGCTAAAACTCTAATTTACACTAATTTACACTTTTTCATAATACAATAATACAAATGGAAATTTATTTGAAATAAAGTGTGTATAGACATACTTCAGCCTTCACAATACATTTTCACAACAGTTCAATGTATGTTGTTTTATTTCTACTGTGTATAAACATATTCATTTAGTTTGCATGAATGAATGTAAATATTGTGGAACCAGAATGTAGGCTATCTTCATGCATCATCTGTTCTTTTTATGCAGTCACCTCCGAAATCATTAACACCCTTGATAAAGACAGATTTCAAAGAGTGTAAAATACAGTATTGTTGTATTTACTTTCTAAATCTCTAATCACTACTCATAATTACTTGGGTAGAGCTAAAGAGGAGGTGATGTAGAGGCAAATTCTCCTGGCATGCGTACAGTCATGCCCTGAAAGACGTCTTTACTGTCACTTCATAGTCTTTCATTTCTGTATAATTTCACAATTTCACATCAAACCCATCATGTGTTTTTTTTTTAAACTCTATTAATTTAATCTTACTACTCATCATTAATGTCATTATAGTACAAGTCAAAGTTCCTAAAGGTTTTTTTTCATAACATAGGTCGGAACATAAGGTATTTTGGTGTAGATCGGGATAGTGTAGATTAATAATTTATTTCATTAAACAACATAATCAAAAACAACAAATGAAATGTCAATTATGGTGATTAAGTAGCAAGTGACATTCATTGGGGTGAACAGAAGCATGTTAAACTGGATGAGAGTGTCCCACATTGTCTGTTTAGTAGAGCGTATGGTCAAACAAGACTAACCAAAACACACTGACAGTGATGGGGCACTAAGATCAAGATGAAGATGAGCACTAAGATCATATTGTCCAGCAGTTCCTCTTCATATTCATGTTGAAATGTCTCCTATATCATTTTGAGTGTATTTTCTACAAATTTCTAACCAGCAACAGTGAAGAATCTTTTGTTACTGTAGGAATCATACTTTGCATGGGCAAAAATATATGTGTCCTCTTCCAGACAAGTTAATTACAGACCTGGTCTTTTCAAAATTGGTAATAAATTGCCATAACACTGGACACTGTGCTGAAGCTGTTTTTGTAGCCACTGCCAAATCTATTGGATTCCACCAATTTTTAATGTCATATATAAGAATATTCACAAATTTTTGACTAAATCACTAAAAAAAGGCTGAGGTTTTCCTAAATACTAAATATTTATTTACTAGTTTTCTAAAGGTTGCAGATATAATTTCTAATATTTAAATCAAGGTTAAATGTTACACATGTTAATCATTTTTATCATCTTTACCAAGGGTGCTGACTGTATAATACAATTTACTGATACTTGTTCCATTACAGATGAAAATAACCATCCTGGTTGCTGTACAGACAGACAAAACTCTGACAGACAAATAATATAATGCTTGAGGCTTGTTCTTGGTACTCAAGACTCTTAGCATAATATCAGCAACATTGCAGTTATTCATCGTTCTTTGATTAGAGCCTATATGTGCATAAAATACTGTAGGCTTTCCTGCCATCATTCATATGACGTGGCTGTTTATCAGGCAGATTGGGAATTGAAACAATTGTGAAAGGGCCCTCATCTGGTGAATGAAACAATTAGCATATAATCACGTCCAAACAGAACCAATTGCCTCTTGAATAATTGTCTACTGTCCTTGCAATCACTCGAAGCTGAGACAGATGTTGGGAGTGCTTAGTACTTCAGCCTTGGGGACAACATATCCTTAAAAACTGGAATGCATGTGTAACTGCAAATGTAAAATCACAATACACTACAGAAAAAAAACACACAGACCAGTGAAAAATGACCTCCAGGTTTCATCACATAATGATGATGTAACGTATGTTGTGTAAGTGTCTGTGCATAGGCTTTTCTCAATGGCATATCACAACATATATATACACAGCACAAATAGAAATCCACAGCTTTGATGTGCAAGGCAGCACAAACTTTTCCAAGTTTTTGGATTATATAAGAGAATACAAAATATTTTCAGAGAATTTCTGTTAAGTGTGCATAATATAACATGCAAAGTCAGCTGAAGGACATAGGCGTGACTTTCTCTAATGTCTTCCCACAAGGAGCCATGCAGTGTTTAAAAAAAATGACAATGGATGAATAACTTAGTAAATAATTCAACATTTTAACAGATATAAATACAACTTTGGCATAAAATGAAACAAAGTCCTTGCAGTAAAAAAAATCATGCAATCATATTTTTAAGTCTATATGCCACAGTTTGCCCCCTGTCTATGAGAGCAGATCTCTTTTATAGGGCAGAGTAGTAATATAACAGCTTAGCGTTTGCAGTTCCATTAAGCTTACTTGTTGATATATCCATTTTCTGCTTTGACATTAGACATATATGTGAGTGAACTCTTCTGTTGGCTCTGGGACTGGGTTTCAAATTGCAGAAACATCATCAAATGTGCGTCTATGCTACACCACAACGTTATTAATGCCAACGTTGTTGGTCTTTATCTTGCGAGAACTCATGACGTATTCTCCGCGACCTGTACCGTTCTCCTCTTTTTTTAGTGGTTTCCTGCAAGAGGACAAGAGAGTGGCTTTAGTATGTTTGCTTGTGATTAAACAAAGGTAAAGTTTGGGACAAGCAGATTTCGAGTGTGGGTTATGAGTTTATTTAAATTTGATATACATGCAATATGCATTGTTTGTTTTATCAACCGTAACATCAAAACAACCCTTGTACTTCTATACTAATTTTCTATTTGCTCAGTTCCATTTGCCTTATATGTGCTCTATAGTTTGACATTTTACAATTAATTTTACTGTAGTCCTACAGGTGTTTTTCAAAACTGTGCCCACTCATCGTGCGTGTTAACCGACACATTTGCCTTGTTGGTCCATTTATGGGACCAGCTAGCATGGCAACATCAAAAACGAGCGTGGAGGATCTACACATCTACTGTGCCATAGTGGCATGTCTAGCAGTCAACAAGCTCTAACCAAGAGCTACGCTGACCAAAAGTAGCCTCTGATAGGCTTTTATAGAACAGTGGGGAAGTGAGTCTTGTGGCGGGATCCAGTGTATAATCACACCACATATTTAATTATTACATATCTACCTGGAATTTCTCTCTGGGTGCTTTGTTTCTGTTTGTCAATAAATCTAATACCACATTAGACATGTATTTTACCTTCATTAGGTCATTAATTAACCAGAACTAACAATTAACTAACTTCAATTGTACTTGTAATTTGCTCAACAGAGATATGTCAGTGTAAAATAATTAAATCCAGCACAACATAAAAACGTAATAATGTTCCTCCTTCTTCATCTATCCTCCTCTCTAACATGAAAAGCTACAAAATGATCTGTGCTCATGTAATGTGTATTGCTCAGTGTAGTCCACTATTACCCTACATAGACTATTCATGCAACCCTCTCTACCCCTTTCATAACCTCCGTGGTTATTATATTTCTCCACTGCCCTATGCTATCCAGTCTTTTAAGGCTTATGTAACACAGAACTAAAATGGATAGAGTTAGTGCAGGTATTGTTTTGCTGTGTACTGTACAGCTGCTGTACTGGTGCTACGTTTCCCAAAAGCACATCAGGAACGCAGGTTTTATTCCTAATATGGCGACAACGCATGAGACAGATATTTCAAGACCATTATATAGGAAAAACTGAATGTCTTGACAATTGCTTCCCTAAAGCAGCTATCTTAAATGTGCCGTGGTCGCTGTTGGATGGCACAGCATAAAACACACTAGAACACATGCAACACATGTAATTTTAACTTGAGAAACCTTTGTATGTACAATATTGTGTACAAGTCTTAGGCCAGCATTAGATTTGTTGCTACACAAAAAAACCCAAAAACTATATTATGATATGTAGCTCCATAATTCTCTCTTCCGTTGATCTTTATTTCAATCTTTTTGAGCGTTAGCATACCTTCACCTCTTCAGCCTGTTCTCCTTTTGAAAAAGTTGTTTCTGTGCTGATACCTTTCAAAAACTCCTGATCAAGCTTCTTCAGCCTGTAAATATTTGTATTTGTTATATTTTATACTGATAAATAATTATATATGGCCAACATGCCATTGCGTTACCATTCATTTAATCTAATGGTGTCTGAAATCTTTTGCACAGTATTGTATACGTGTTATCATTTTCCATCTACAAATGTGTAAATCGTGCAAGGTGAAGTTACGTCCGTCCCTAATGTCAATACATAGAATTTGTAGCAGCAATATAGAGCAGACTCTCCTGAATTTCATTAGCTTATTCATTACTGTGTAATTTTACCTTTCTAAATACTGTAGTACAGTAAATATGTAATAATTTTCAGTC
>JAUZST010010544.1:0-12366 GCA_034779995.1 Parotocinclus haroldoi | reverse complement strand
GTTGGTTTGTGTCCTAATACTTTTGGTCACATGTTGGTTTGTGTCCTAATACTTTTGGCCCCATGTTGGTTTGTGTCTTAATACTTTTGGCCCCATGTTGGTTTGTTTCTAGCTATATTTTTTATTGTGGATCTTAAATGTTTTAAATTTGTTTTCTTTTGTGTTTTTTAATTATTAGTTTCTATTGAGGTTCTTTAATATATTCTTTTATATTTTGTTTCTTAATTGTTTTTATTTTCTATAGTTCTTACCTCTATTATTGCATTTCTTAATTTTTTTAATTGAAAGTTTTATCGTGGTTCTTAATTATATTTTCTATTGCATTTTTTTTAGTTGTGGTTCTGTTTAAGTTAATAATTTTCATTTTCTTTTGTTGATCTTTAATCTTAATTTTTATAGTGGTTTAATATCGTTTTATTTTCTATTGTGATTCTTAATATGAACTTTTATAACGTTTTATAATTACACTTCCTTTGCGCTGCTCCATTTGGTTTTTTTTTTTTTTTTTTTTGAATTTCCTAATTTTAGTTTTGTCGCGTTTCTTATTTTTTTATTTTCTCATGCGATTCTTAACTGTACTTCTTTTAATCATGTTGCATGATATTGTTTTCAAATTGTGGTTCTTAATTAAAAAATTTATAGTGGTTCTTAATTATATTTTTTATTTTGTTTCTTAACATCATTTTTTAAATTGTGGTTCTTAATGGCTTTTTTTTTTTTTTTTTTTTTTAAAGAGTTCTTAATTACAGTTTGTAATCGTTTTATTTCATTTTCAATTGTGATTCTTAATTGCATTTTATTTTGTGGTTCTTTATTTGAATTTTTTTTTTTTTTTTTCGTTCCGTAATATTATTTTAAATTTGTGGATCTTAATTAAAATTTTTACAGTGTTTCTTAATAATAATAATAATAAAAATAATAATAGCAATATTTTTTATTTTCAATTGTGGTTCTGCCTTTTTTTAATTTATTTATTTATTCTCCATTTTCGCAAAGATCTCTTTTGCATTTTTTTTTTATAGAAATACATTTTTGTAGTCCATTTGTATCTTTTATCTTCCTCATCTCATCGTGTCAGTAAGGAGCCGTGTCATTTTTCTGCATTACTGCTGCAACAGATCAAATCTTATCTCACTGTAAAGCTGCCTGCAGGGCACTGATTCACTCAGCCCCTCGTGATGACTCGTACCCAGAACGTTTAAGCAATATGAGAGACGATCCTTCTCTGGTGAGTACGGCCTTAACACACACAATTCTCTCTTATCTCATCAGCAAGTGCCATTTCTGAGGGCGTGCCGAGCGGGTAAACACAATAATGAGACACGTAGGTGCCCTCCAAAAATATTGAACCTACTTCATAATACCAGACCAAGAGCACAAGGGCGATTAAAAGACACAGAAACGGAAGGAAACGGCTGAAAGGGCAAATTCTCTCTTCGGTTGAGGCACTAGGATTTTGGAGTGTCATGGGAGGACAAAATACAAACCGAGAGGAGATATCCAAATAAAATCAGAAAGAGGATGTGCAAGTTATTACAGAGAAGAGCGTGCAAGAGGAGAAAGGAGTAAACAAGACACGGATAGAGCAAGAGGAGGAGAGAGACAAGAATAACAGAAGGCTTTTGTAAAAAAAAAAAAAAAAATGGACAAAGTAGTGCAAAAGTATTGGGACACCTACACCTTAGACCCACAGGAGCTCTTACGGCGTCCCGTTCGGAATCCCTTTAGAGCCGTAACGGCTCGCAGTCGTCTGGGAAAGCTCTCGACAAGATTTTGGAAGTGAAACATGATGTAGCTTGATCACCACAGAGCTGTAAATGCGAACGCAGGCTGCACCCGCTCGGTTACTGACCTTTATCTCTAGCACCAAACAAACCTACAAGCAAGTCCATCGATCACACTTAGCACGCCTTATCTCGCAAATCAGAGCAGATGCTTTCGGGGTTTTTTTTTTGTTTCGTTTCCGACGTTGTCTGATTTCAGACGAAGACAGAATTGGAGACGGGGTTTCCCGGCGTATACGGACAGAGGGAGCTCAGGCATGACGCCGTCTGGACCGAGTCACACCGCAGACACACAAACACCTCAACGGTAACTGGCTTGCTTACGCGGCCCCCCTGAGGGAGCCGGTGCTGGAGCCGCAGGGAAACCCACAGCTATGCAGTTCAGAGCAAGCCTGCGTTCTCGCGCCCTTGTTCTGACGAGCCCTTAATCGGACCTGAACGCAAAAGACGTCAAAAAGTGACATAAACCCGACCGCCGTACAGCCTCCGGGCGTCAGACAGCAGCTGAACTCATCCGAGCCATGTGAGGAGTCAGCAGGACCCTCAGGGGTCTCGACCGGCACCCGGGCCGGCCCGAAACAACAAACACCTCATCACTTCCAGCTTGTGTTTCATTTCGATCGAGGGCAGTTCGAAACCTAACGCCTGCAGAGACAGCGGAGAAAACTTTGAGTCCTTTGTGCAGGTGGGACAGGAAAACAAACGCTCCTATTTTGCTTCGAGGCCGATGACGTTCCTCCTCCACCTTCTGCTCTTGTAAGGGGCTTATTAGCACGACCTCGCTCTGGCTGAGTCATGAAATGACGGTGAGTTTTACACAGGATTCACAATAAAGCAACTGTTTGTACGTGCCTCAACAGACCGAGGTATTCCTTATTTTATAGGAGACCACAACAAACTCATCGGGACAAAGGAGACGTTTACAGTCCGACCACCGTCCGGTAGCTTCAACGGCCAAGGTCTTCCAATTATAACAGATAATAATCTGTCTTATATATCTCAAATTCACGTCTGAATGCCAGAAACTTCAATTTTCCTTTTCGATTTTCTGCGAGTGGCATAAAAGACACAACGATCCTTTATTTCCTGTACAGTACCGTGCTCAAAGGTTTCATATTACCTTGTAATTAATATTATCTGCCAGGCCCCGCCCCTTAAATGCCTTCATCACTAAATATGAATTAAAATAACTTTTTTCAGAATTTTTGTTTTTTTTTTCTTAGTGGTTCCTAGCTATATTTCTTTATTGTTGGACTTTTTTTTAATATTGTTTTTTGTTTATTTATTGCTTAATTTTTATTTTCTATTGCGGCTCGCGATTTTATTCCCTATTGTGTTTTTACATTTTTTTGTTTTCTTATGTCTTTTTTAATTATATTTTCTACTGAGGTTCTTAATATGCGTTTTGCAATGGTTCTTCATTTTTATTTTGTATTTTGTTTCTTAACCGTTTTTATTTTCCATCGTTCTGATCTCTGTCGTGTTTCTTAAATGTTATTTTCTATTGCGCTTCTTAATTTCCCGTTTTCTTAATCGAAAGTGTTATCGCGGATCTTAATTATATTTTCTATCGCATTTTTTAAATTGTGGTTCTTTTTTATTTTTGGTTGCATTTCTTAACATTCATTTTCTATTGAGGGTCTTAATTTTTAAAGTGGTTCTTAGTTACATTTTCTAATAACATTTTCAAATGTGGTTCTTAAAATGAACTTCGTAATTATATTTCCTTTGTGCGTCTCCATTTTATTTTATTTATTTATTTTTTTGCATTTCCTAATTTTCTTTTTATATTAGCGTTTCTTAATTTTTTATTTTCTCTTGCGGCTCTTAACTGTATTTTTTATTTTGCTTTATAATATTACTTCTAAACTGTGGTTCTTAATTAAAATTTTTAGAGTGGTTCTTAATGATATTTTCTAAATATTTGTTTTATTTCTATCTTCTACTGTGGGTTTTAAGATGAACTTTTGTAACGGTTCGTAATTATATTTCCTTTGTGCTCCTCCATATGTTTTATTAGCGTTTAATTGTTTTACTTTCTCTTGGGGTTCTTAACTTTATTTTTTTTTAAATAATATTATTAATAATATTTTAATTTGTGGCTCTTAATTAAAATTTTTATAGTGGTTCTTAATTTGAGAAAAACTGTCAATATATCAAAACATCTTGATTTTCCTCAACCTCCCCCAGAACCTGGAGAAAGAGGCGCAATATTTACTAAACACCTTCCCAATTAACCCATATTCAAGACTACAGATCCCCCCAGCTCATGCCTGCTGGCTAAACGAGACGTCTGAATTCGTTCCTTCCGTTTCCTCCATGAAAACATCAACAGGAAAACAATTTCCTCTTGGCCAGAGGAAAAACTTCCTCTAATTTATTAGAGCAGGAGCAGCGACCTGCAGGGTGCCAGACTCGTGCTAGAAAAGCACCCAGACCCTCTCATTAAGCACAGCCCTAAAAAGCAGAGCCGGTAAAACCATGGCCCTTCAGGGCCCGAAGAGGGGACGGGTGCTGAGGTTTCCCCTCGGCAGGGCACGAGGGAGTTAATAACACGTGCGATGGAATCCGTAGCGAGCAGCAGCCAGGGCGCTGTGATAACAGGCCAGCAGACGCACAGGGCTGTAATTCTGAAAACATCAGAGACTCCCACCGGAGAGGGCTCACAAATCCCCGGAGGACCCTCACATGGTTTCACTTTTGCCTGGAATTATCCACCGGAGCAAGACGCCAAATACCTCGGCTCCTGCCAGCGTTATTTGAGATTATGTTATTTGTTCAGCTCGGCCTGCAAAGACGTACGCTTCAACAGCTGTCACGCCGCATGGAAATATACAGAACAGCTCGAAAATAACGGATTGTTGACGGTAAGGGAAAGCCACAGACGCGTACAAACACAGCTTTTCATAAACCGACCGAGGCTACCACCTGACCAGAAACACTCGCAAGCCAAAGAACCGCCACAAACGGGTGAAGTTCCGCCACAGAACGAATCCAAACTTTTGCGTGCCAGAGGTTCTCACCTTTGCTCGAGTTCTGCTACTGTTCCGGCTCAGAGACTTTGGAATGAAAGCAAGTCCTCGATGGTCCTGCCAAAACAATAAGAGAAACAAACGTAAATCCTCTCAGATTTCCATACGTAACTCTTTTCCTATGTTTATAAATCCACTTTCTGCAGCGTAAGCAAAACACAACAGCTTTAAATCCTCTGGATACAGGCAGGACTGTGCCCCCATACTAGCCCCCCCCCCCCAAAAAAAATGTGCCCCAATACTACCCCTCATGACATGTAAATATCTTTTTAACTTTAGAAGGAGTCTCAAAAGGCGGACGTCCATTTATGTACAGTTAAGCAAATCAATCAGCAGAGCTCTTTATAAGGGACACTAATAGTGGATGCATATCCTCTGTTGTAGCCCACATGCCTCAAGATTCGTGCTTTGCTGCCCCACCCTCTCTCTCACCCCCTCCCTCTCTCACACTCTCACACTCTCACACTCTCACACTCTCACACTCTCACACTCTCACACTCTCACACTCTCACACTCTCTGGATTGAATCTAGCCAATCACTGGCTGCTGCAGGTAAGCTCCGCCCACCAGCTCGCTACGTCGTTTACACTATTAAGGAGGAATTACAGGCAAAAATGATTAACAAAAAAATACTATACAAGAAATACAGACTACATTCAGACATCAGGAGTTTGGATTGAAAGCTGTAATAAATAATGATGAGAGACTCACATAGATCGGCCGATAAAAATCAGATCCGTGTATGGAACTTAAACCATAGTTTTTGTCCTGTTAAACCATGATTAATCTTAAACAACATTTGTAATCATAGTTACAGGTTTTTCAAGTGTGCAGCGTTAGCAAGATTAAATCAACTATCACACACAGCATTTAACTACGAACTGAATTTAGCATAGAGCAGAGCGGTCGAGCGGCCATTAAATCATAAAACCTGTGGGAGTAATTCCACTGGAATGAGTTTACTAAATGTGAAGAAGGTTTCTTCAATTCAGTTTAAGTGTGTACAGTTTGGCTTTACTTAAGATTTGAAACCAAATACATGGTGGCATAGGCTGTTATAACAACCAAAGCATAAATAAACCAATAATAGCTCAGGGTGGATGGGCCCTTTGAATATCTACCTTCCCTTTGTTTGTTTGGCAACAGAGTTTGGTGACTGATAAATTCAGCAAGAGCCATACAGAACTGCTGGGTTTTTACACAACGGACACAGAACTAAATTACCCAGCACTGACTCTTAGGCAACCATTAGATTTTTTTGTTTAGCAATGGCATGACGACCAAATTTACTACTCACAAACTTATTGGATATTTAAAAATGAAATAACAATTGAATAATGAATAAAATTAGATATCCCGTAATTTTGTGAGCAGTGCATAATTATTTGGTTCTCTATTAAGATCCAAACAGAAAACACCATAAGCATGTACACACAAAAAAAAGGTTTCTTGGCTGCAACTCTTCTGAAAGGTCTGTGGTAACCTAGCGGTTAAGGCACTGGACTCTGGACCAGGAGGTCGAAGGTTCAAATCCCACTTCTGCCACGTTGCCACAGTTGGGTCCTTGAGCAAGACCCTTAACCCACAATTGCTTGGAAAGAATTGTAAGTCGTAAGCTCTGGATAAGGGCGTCTGCTAAATGCAGGAAATGTAAATGTAAATGAAAGGACCATTCCTGATCAAGCACCTTCAGACTTTAGGAAGGATCAAATTGGCCTCGTGATGAAGCTGCCTGAAGCTTCTGTTGCTCAAGTGTAAGGGGAAGTCACGCTAAACACTTGACACTCAGATTACAGAAGCTGTTCATTCTCATTTTTTTTCAGGTTTTTTTTTTTACTGCATAGAAAATGCCTGTATTTGCTGGTAGTATTTTAATAAACACTGAGATGCGATTGCCATTACTATTTCTATAACAACAAATGGAATGGTGATAAGTTGGACCAATACTTTTGCACAGTACTGTATATAAAAACGATGAAGGTCTTTGTATGGATGAGGGATAATCAGATACCATGAATGAGCTTTGTCTCACATAGTCATTACCGCCCTCTGGATAAAATGAATAATTAACCAGGTGTCTAAGCTGAGCACTCTGAACTGAGCCGTCCACATCACACCACTGCCTCACAAAGCTCACACTATGAGACACCGAGTGGGTCACTGCAAAAAACGGCTCATAGTTAGGAAAGGTCACAGTCTTGGGATCGCATGTATGTCATGAAGCGTTAGGGGCATTTTCTGCCAGTGGCCTGGTTTTTAAGTGACTGCACTGAAAGAGGAACAACCAACAGCCAGCATACACAATGCAGCCTCAGTTGTCGCCATAATTACAGAAATGGAGTGTAAAACTGAAAGAAACGGCAAATAAACTAGAGAGGGAAACACTTATAGAAATGCCCCAGATTCCTCCTAGGGCAGGTTCCAAATAATATTACAACCACCTGCCTAATATAGCATGGCTCCCCCCCTCATGCCACCAAGGGTCTGACATGCTAAGGGACTCCACAAGATCTCCGAAGACCTCGTGTGAAGTCTGGCACCACGTGTGTTACACCTCGAGTAGTGTCACTACATCTAGTGTTCATGTAACACCTAATGTTAACTTAACAGCCACAGACATTGTTGTTATGTGATTTCATGTGATCCATTTCTTTATAATACACTCTAAGTTCAGTTGACTGACTTCAGTTGATCAAATCTGGTTTTGATGCACAAGATTTCCACCAGTGGTACAAAAAGGAACACTTACTCTCTTGCAAATGCATGTGCGCATGCGTGTTACGGCTTCTGGAACGGCCAGTGCTTCACTAAGTGGTTTCGGTTTCAGAGAATTATGTTTGTCCATGGTTTTATGACACACTGTTATTACGGTGCCCAAGCAGGCAATGCCTTCATGAACTTCACAGCTACAACATGACTCACCATGAACCACGCTCTCAGCTCCAGTCACACTACGCGCTTAGGAAGGGATGCAAGATGAATGAGCAGAAAGGATTGTGGGAGAGGAGGAGTGGCAAAAGAGGGAGAGATCTACAGAGATTCCCAGTTCCCCCAAGGCACTGTCAAGATATGTCAAGTAAAAGATACTAGAACTGGGTTATGGCCTCCATCCGTACTCCTCCATCTCTGCTTACTCACCAAGTAATCATCTATGCTCTGAGAGAACAAAAAACTTATTGGTTCACACAGAAAGCAACATAAGCATTAAACGTAATATTTAGAATTTTCACTGGCTTTCTACAAATAAGCACCAATGCTCTCGTGTCTATAGCAATGTTTTAATTCACAATCATCGGCAGGCCATAACACAGAGTGTGTGTGTGTGTGTGTGTGTGTGTGTGTGTGTGTGTGTGAGATACAGTATTGTACACGTTCCACTGTCACAATCCACTGGTGATTTCCCATTCTCACAAAGCTTATGCCAAAACTAATTTTTATTCCATGAGCAAAGGAATGTAATAGCTTGTTTACACTGTCTACTGATGAAACATTTTGTCAAATTTTCAGAGATAAGCAGTTTAAATCATTTAAATTTAGTTGCATTTTAATAGCAAATCTATAAACATGTCTGTATGTCCTCCTCGTGTCTGTGTGGGTTTACTCTGGGTACTCCAGTTTCCTCCCACGGTCCAAAGACCCCATGTGAATTAAGCTGAAAATGATGGATGGATGGATGGATGGATGGATAAACTAATAATGATCATTGAGACACCAAATTGCTGAACTTCAATGAGCATTTATTTTAGTTTTAAATGCACTGTTGGCAGTCTGGCATTTTTTACAAATAAAAAAAATGACATTTTTTGTTGCACTTAACAACATTTATTACCAGATACCACACTTGGTATCATTTTGTTTTAAATCCCTGTTCCAGTTAAAAGCAGCAAAACAAAGTTTTCATTTTCTCATAAATGGCCCCACCCGCACTGGAAGTTCTCTCAGCATCTGTTTGTCACTCACCCAGTACACCGTTCCAGTTTATAAGATGCAAGCTGTAATGCAGGACACTGGCAGCACAAATATCGGACGATGATGATTATCTCAAAATGACCGCATCGGGTTAGGTTCGAACACGTGCGACAGAAATTGTATTATGCATATACATGCTATGAGTAATTCGATTACTGGAGGAAAATCCAGTTTTCCTTATAGGACTTCTTAATCTGATTTTTAGATTATGTTATATTTATATTTTATTGATATTATAATTTAGATTTTTAGAGAGTTTTATACATGACCATTTGAATAACCAGATAGCAACGAAATTCCAGTTATGATTGGATTATTAAGCACTAATAACTAAAGGCATTCTCTGACTGTACACATTGCAGCGGTTAAAGACAACAGCGTCATTACAACTGTGCTGATGTTCTATTGTTACAGAAACTCGATCTTCGGTCACTTTGTGATTAAAGCAACGCTACCGACAGATTTAATCTTTGCTTTAGGGCTCTAAGAGGAATTTAAGAGTACACTCAAAGAACAAATGTTTTTGGTAAAAAGCTGCTACAGAGCATGGTACGAGAGATTTTTTTAGGACCATTTTAGACTCTGAACGGTTCATCTCCACAATCTACCTTAACAGACACATTTTGAGAATACTAAATATCATATTCAAATATCATTCTAAATAAATTACATCGTAAACCCCAACATGGCATCCCAATGCGTTTTAACATTCAGAAGCTGGTTCCGCTCCCACCTACCCTGACAGGATCATGAATTAACCAATACTAGCACACAGTGGGTGGGTCCAATGAATATCACCACACCATGTTTGCAGGGTTTTCTTGCATAGAGGATTCACCTTCTGCCATCTATAACTATAATTGCGGCATTACACTGGTGGAGCCGGATCATAATCCGCAAAGAGCACCAGGAAAAATGAGAAAAAGGGGAGAGAAAGTGCTTCAATCTGCCTCAAGGAATTACCTTTAGATAGAGCGCCTGCCTTCCTCGTACCGTGGGAACTGGTCTGGCAGCGATCTGATATTTGGGGGACATAAGTGATACATGTCAATTCTCTTCTTTTGTGGGGCTGTATATTTATCCTTGTTCCCACATCTTAACCTGATCACTGGGACTGTGGTGGCCTAGTGCTTAAAGTACTGCACTATGGCCCAGAGGGTCTTGGGTCAAATCCCACCTCTGCCACAGCTGGGTCCCTGAACAAGGCCCTTAATTCACAATTGCTTGGATTCTAAGACTGTATCTTTAGGTTATCTGCTAAATAGCATGAATGAAAAATCAGTGTTGTGGGGGTTCAGCACCTATGCCCAGACAACACAAGTGAGCCAGCAGGCTGGGATACAGCTGGGATACAAACTGCTTCAAAAACCGAGCATCCTATAATTTGACAGTGAATATAACTATAAATATATCAGTGAATAACTTTAGCCAGTACGGCTCTGGACTAGTAATCACAAGGTTGTAAGATGGAACCATTGCGGGTCCCTTCAGCAAGATTCAGCATTTGCAAGACAAACTCCAAAAACATCACAAGTTTATGCATGTGGTCCAAATCTCTTTACATCACACTGCAAGACCTATAACGATTTTTTTTTTTCATTTATAACTGGGCTGACTTACTGTACCTTTTATTGTCAGAGTGGCTTGAACTTTGCTCACCAACTGATTCAAGGAATGTGATGAGCAAATATAATCTCCCTTGGTGGAGTCTAGCAAAAAAACTAAGTGTTTTGAGAAGAAAGACTCAATTCAATCATGGTACAGCATGCAAATAAAAAAACTGGCCCTAGACAAAGAAGTAAATATTAACTGTTATTATTATTGGTAGTAGTACTATTACCACACAGACAAATTTCCCCACGGTATGGTTCACAAAAACCTAAAGAAAGCAACACACACACACACACACACACACACACGCACTATTTATGAATACACACTTTACATTCCTCAAACAGAACTAACCATTAAAACAACGCAGTGCCGTTAAATGCGGCTGCGTCCCAACCCGCCTCCATTAGTACTCCAGAATACTCCCTTGCATTATATGTTGGGCACTTATTTGACACCCTACTCAGTGTAGCGATACTCAATTTGGGATGCAGTTCAATTCTCAGCTGGACCAGGCAGCCAATTCAATAAAAGCAGTCACTTAACGACAACAAGTCAGCCAGGCTCAAAAATAAAACTGACATGAATCACGAGCGTTTCACCAAACGTATCAAATATTAGACTGACACTCACCTTTCGATTTATTTTTATCTCCGTGTGTTTCGCTCAGGCGCGCTGAAGGAGCAATGATGAAGGAATAACCGTTAGCTAGCCTTAGCGCTGCGGCTACAAACAGCCAAGCAGGTCAGCTCTACAATGTCGGCTAAATACAAGTAAAAAATCAGGAAGACAACACCCAGAAATGTCCGCTCTTAAACTCCAACTCGATGCGTTTTCCCCTTCTGCCCTCTGCAGCACCGGGACTGTCCCCGTCAGCTCAAATCTGGAACATATCACTCCCTCCGCCTTCAGCAGCCATCTTCTTTCTGGCGTTCCTTGGGTACATTGTGTTTCCCACCTGTATTCAGACAAGCTCCGCCTCTTGTTTTACAATTGGACAGTTGGTTTTATTTCATTAAATAACGTTTAATTTATATTTTTCCTTTCTTTCTTTCATTCCATCTTGATTTATTTTCAATCTTTCCTTCATCCACTTCCAAACTGAGGACTTTGTGTAATTTGTAATTAAAATTATGTTGTAATTTTTTTTAATGTTCCTCAATTTGGAAGCGGCCTTATAAATTATAAGATAATCTTTGAGATAATAATCGATTTTAAAAGTGCTATATAGATCAAGCTGACTCGACTTGATGTATTGATTTATATATTTATTATATTATATTATATATTATATTATTTATTATAGATTTATATATATATAATTTAGTGGCCTCGCATCGCCACTAACTATCCAGCAGTCCATTTCAGTCACATTTCTCACACTAATGAGCACAGATCCATCTGAGTTGAATCACCTGCTCTCTCTCGACATTGAACTTCTGTGTGAGGATTATTTCATTTAAGTTTTTATTACACGAGTATCTTATTATTTGTTTAAAAATACAGTATGCGCACCCTATGAGCCTTGGCTTCAAAGCCTTTGGCAGTTTGGAAGTTGTATCCATGTAAAGGCAAACCCGTGATAAGAAAACCTGTCTGAGAAGATATAAACCCAAAAATAAAATGGTGGTAACCTAGAGAAATAGCCCTTCACTGGCATCGTGAGTAGTTTGTAATTCATTTATCCTGGCTAAAGGCGTTAAGATAAGATAATTCCTTTATTAGACAGTGGGAAAATTCAATTGTTTTCAAATTTCTGTGTTGTAGGATTCAGAAATGTTTCATAGGGGTGGCCCCATCTTTTGGGGCTCCTGAAACTCAATTTCAGGATGTCTGTTATTGTAGCATATAGTTTAGATAATAATTAATTATCTGATGTGCATAGACTAATGTGATACAGTTAACATTTTACAGTACAAGACTGTGTAATGTATTTTATTCGTATAAGAATCGTTCTTTAATTTCCCTTT
>JAUZST010010543.1:0-12366 GCA_034779995.1 Parotocinclus haroldoi | reverse complement strand
AGCAAGGCCCTTAACCCACAACTGCTCTGAGTGTATGACTGTATTAATTGTAAGTCACTCTGGATAAGGGTGTCTGCTAAATGCTGGAAATGTAAATGTAATAAAAGGAAGGTTGTTCAAGAATTGAACAGTATACTTGTTGCTTGGAAGTTGTTCAGTTTATCTGGCATCTCCGGGACTGAGAAAATGTGAATGGGTGAAAGGGTTTCAGTATTTGAGGGGCACTTGAGGGAATGGGAAATAATTACAGATATAGACCGCTATTTAATTTACTGAGTTTGATTAGTAACCAAAGTTGATACAGTCGGTAGAGTTTAGCTCCTGATATAGTGAATGACAATCCAACTAAATCCCCTGAATGAAGCACCGCAGTGCCGCCAGAGGATTACAGCGGTCTGATGTCCTTACCTCAGATGCATCTCCATGATCTGGGTCACCCGGTGGTGGGCTACTGATTTGCTGCTGGAAATGTTCTTATTTATGTTACTTTGCAGTGGTTACCATAGAAAAGTCACGTTGTGGGACAGCAGAGAGCATATGACCTTATGTTTAGAAACTTTGCATTAATGGAAATAGGTCCTCCTCTATGGAACAAGTTACCATAAACGTAGCAATCCCTTTGCAGCACCCCTAAACTTTAAACTGAGCTAACTGTTATCCCAAAATCAGAAAAAGCTGGGATAGAAAATCCACACAAAAAACACCTACG
This sequence comes from Parotocinclus haroldoi, assembly GCA_034779995.1. NCBI lineage: Eukaryota > Metazoa > Chordata > Actinopteri > Siluriformes > Loricariidae > Parotocinclus > Parotocinclus haroldoi. The sequence goes on along the minus strand of JAUZST010010543.1, from coordinate 11,657 downwards.
TTTATTTCATTACAGACTGTATGTACCTGAGATATTTCGTGTTTTGTCTGGTCAAAATGGATTTAATTTGTTGCTAACACATTCGTCTGCATAATTTTTTTGGTTCCAAAAAAAGTTGGGATGGCGGCAAATTAGAGCTAGGAAAAACTAAATAATGATGTGATTTCAAACAGGTCACTGTAATCATGATTTGGTACAAACGCAGCACCAGAAAAATATTCGATGAGCGAAGATGAGCGCGATTGTGTGCGAAAATTATTTAAATGTTTGAAAACTATGTTTGTTCGAGAAAAATGGAAGGGATGAGCATATTTCTCCCATTGCAGTGCCTAAAATCATTAAACGTTTTAAGGAATCGGGAGGATTCGATGTGTAAAAGCCAAGGGTGCAAGCTTAAGCTGATGTCCTGTGATCTTCAATCCCTCAGACGACACTGTATCAAGAACCATCATTCAGCAAGCTGAGAGAACCACAAGGGCATAGCATTTAAAAAGGTAAAATCTTAGAACAACATTTTTTGTTCAGGGACGTCTATGCATTTTGTAACAATACGATGCAAAACCACATGCTGCACATTACAAAGGCTGTAGAAGAAGAGGGTACAAGTACTGGACTGGACTGACTGCAGTTCTGACCTGTCCCCAGTAGAGAACGTGTGGAGAATCATGGAACAATAATAATGGTGTATTGTTGTATGTTTGAACATGTGTTGGGACAAAATAACGCCTGAAATATTAAATGGCTTGACTGTCATCTTCACCCCTACAATGCCCGCACCCCAGCAGAGGACAGGAATTCTCTCCGCCCTCTGGATGGCTGGGGACGACGGTCCTGCAGTGACTCTGTGTGATAAATATTTCAAATTTTAAATATTTTATTTACCTGTTAATGCTTACTTAATTTCTGTTTTTAAAACTAATGTGTTTTAACGACTTTAACTACTTCCTGGTTTTTTTTATTACTTACTTGGCTAAATAAATTATCCTTACGTATATCATTCAAGCCACCCAAGCAGGATGGGTCCCTTTTGAGTCTTGGTCCTCCCAAGGTTTCTTCTTAGGCTTTCTCAATTTGGGATGGGCCCTAAATATTAGAAGATAAGGTCATCTAAAAATGCGAAGCTCCTTTGAGACAATGCTAAATTGCAAAAAGTGCTATATAAATAAATCTGACAACATCCTTTGTAGCAATTTTTTTATACACCTTTATTTTTCAGATTTTGAGAACAGAGAATATACAGAGAATGAACAGATGAGTAATAAGTAGTATATATTATAAGTAATATAACACAACAGAATATTTACTGCAATGCAAAAAGTATGGAACTCATAATCCCACACAAATATACCCCATAGTGGATTTTTTTTTTTTAAAGTGTGAAATTCTCACAACTCTCTCAAGTTCGTATCGTTTGAGGACCGTGAGAACAATGATAACAATTAAGAGAACTCTCGAGGGAAATATCCTTCCTGCAAGAAAAAAAAATTGTGTGTAGGTGAAAGTGTGTTTCCATCGCAATAAAATGGAGTGTCTAGCCAATAACGTTGTTGAGCTAAGATATTTGTGGGCCACTAACATAGAAGGAATAGGAGAAATGCTGAACACCGCCACCAAGGGGTGAATGAGGGAATGAACGTGGGACCAAACGGCAAATTTCGAACTAATGGAAAAAGGTAACCATTTGTTGTACATTTGTTGGAGTTAAAAAGGATTAAATTGTAAAAAAGGAGCTGGTTTATTACCAAAAGTAAATGGGTCAGAATGCTGCCTAAAGTTTAATACAACTGGAACATGCTGAAATAGGTACAGAAACTTTTAGAAATACCATTTTATTAAGGTTGAAGCCGCCAGCCATTTACAGAATGGATGACCAGGGTAATATGTCTCGATCGGTGCTATCAAGTAAGGGAAGGAAAAAAAAGCTTTGAATAGAGTTATGATACCTAAGAATGAGAACCCTGTGCAGACAGAGGAAGTTTGCTGGCTTCAGTATGGATAGGAAAACATTTCTTTTTACGTTGAGTTTGTAGAGCGTCAACAATAGCAGGAAGAAATGATTGAGGGTCTGACGTATACGGAAGAGAGTTCTGCATACATATGCACCACCTGGCTGCACTGTACGCCCTGGAAGTCACACTTGGAGAGAACCCAAATGGCCAAGGGTTCAATTGCTAGGTTAAATAGTAAGGGTGACAAAGGACCTTGTTTGGTCTCCAGTTTTAGGCCAAATAATGTAAAGTGAGTGTTAATTGTGTGAACTGAGGCTATAGACGACTAACAGAATAATAAAATCCATGCCATAAAACCTGGGGGAAAGCTGAATTTACAAAGAATATGGAAAATCCCCTTCAAACGCCTTTTCAGCATCTAGCGACACGGCTATTTCAGGGCTCTGCGAGGCAGAGGAGTAAATAACGTCAAGTAAGTGTCTTGTGTTGTAAAATGAATTCGGTTTGATTAGGGCCGATTAAATGGGACATGACTGGTTGCAGACCTGCCTCCAGAATCTTTGAGAGAATTTTATGATCAACATTTAAAAGCGAAATTGTGCTAGAAATGCTTCACCGGGTCGAGTCCATGTCCTTTTTCAAAAGCAAAGAAATCAATACCTCTTCCATTTAGTGAATTGCCACGGCTGCACGAGTCCTTATACAGGCGTGCGAGAACGGGAGCCAATTTGGTTTAAATTCTTTATAGAATTCGGCTGTATAACCACGGACCAGGGGATTTCCCAGATTGTAGCGCCATTTGCAGCGCGAAGGAGGAAAAAGGTTTTTTTTTTAATGAAATCTACAGCTACTTGGGATGGTCAAGACATCAAGTACGTAATAAGGGACTTGGTGTGGAAGGTTGTGGGCAGATGAGGAAGGGTTGGATTAGAAACCACAGATGGTTGTTTAATGCAAACCGGGTCTGTTAGAGTCTCATCGTCAGGTGTTTAGATGACCGAAATTGCTCTGGGGGCTGCGGCTGCTCTCACTTGATATGATCTTGAAATGACGTTAAATCTCCTAGACTTGTCTCCTGATTCATAAAATGACAGAGGAGCTTGAGAAAGCCGGAATGCCAATCTAGGAGTCAGTAATTGCAAATCTCATTCTCCCTACTCTCCTTGACCGAGATAGATACGAAATTACCTGGTCATGTATATAGGCATTAAAAGATACCCCCGACCAAGAGAATGCAACATCTGGAGTATCATGAAAAGTCAAATAGGCATCTCTGAAAGTGTAGATGTGCTGCTTAAAACTGAGCTAAATTTCTAATAAGGGTTTTTGATATACATGATACATTTACACCTAGTAAATGTAGGTCTAATGATAACGTTGAGTGATTTGAAAGGGTAATGATGGGATATTTGCTGGTTGTTACAAAATGCAGCAGTTGATTTTCAAGGAAAAAGGAGTCTAATAAACTCGGGTTCCCAGCCTAAGTAGAGACTTTGACTGCGTGTCCTAAACGCAGATCTGTGGGGATCCTGCAAGAGATTCAAGTCTCCACCCAATACGAGATGATAGAAGTTTAGATATGAAATCATCTAAGAAATCAGAACCTTCCCAATTTGGAGCATAGACACTCACCAGGACGACCGGCTTGTTAACCAAAGAGTCGCTGCAAACTGGCCATGGAGGTCAGAAAGGGTTTTGCATAAACTGAAAGGCACATGTTTGCAAATAACAATGGCAGCAACTCTGGCCTGAACAGAGAACCTGAAACGAAGTACAAGCCCAATTCCAATGAAGTCGAGACATTGTGTAAAACAAAGAAAAACAGAATATGATGATTCGCAAACCCTTTTCAACCCATATTCCATTAAATGCACTACAAAGAGAAAAGATTTAATGTTCAAACTGAAACTTTCACATAAAATTTAATTTACCTACTTGAAATACTCAAATCCAAAATCAGTACACAATGATGAACATGAACTCGAAGGGTAGCTACACACCAGTGATCGGTGACAATTTAAAAACAAACAAAAAAAATAAACAAATAAATAAAATGGCCCCGTCCCCCATAAAGTCTGCTGTCTGCATAGCAGGGTTCAGACTCTCAGTTTACTGAAATGATGGCTATGGTATTTTTGTCCAAAGATAAAACGGTGTTGTAAAAAAGGAATGACTTGATGAATGTAAAATCAATAACTGAGGAAACGTAAATGGGGGAAGCACCACCGATATTCATTAAAACCTGAAAGTGTTGCTGCCATGCTGTCATGAAACAAACAGCAAAACAGGATTCAGGCTTGACATTGCGGTGAATAAAAACCCAATCATTGATTCATACTTGCACTTTATACTAAGAATTACATCCCACAAACATCAGCTGCACAATAATATATAATAAGAAAATGCATAAACAAATATGAACAGGTAAAGAAGCTGCCAGAATAGTTTATGTATCAAAGTTTCTGTATAAAAAAAAAAGAACAAATGGTTTTAAATAACCAAAGCGTTTTAAACAAGTGGTATTTTTTAAAAACAAAAAAAAAAAAAATGTACACAAGGCATTTACTGGATTAATGGCGAGCAAAAAACTTTGGCCCAATGCCTTAAATCATTAAACAATTTATACAGGCTGTAGAGGTGATGTCATTATGTGTATAAAGAAATCAGAGTCGTTTCTGAAGGACACCTCAGCTAGATGAAACAGGCCAGCTCCTGTTTAGCGCTAGGGATTACCAGCCCACTTTAAATTAGTAGTGTTATTTTTAGCTGAATAAAACAAGCTCTCTGGCATTTCACTGTTAGCCGAGTACCATAACAATCAATACAGCAATAGCTAATTGAGCTAAAAAAAAGGTGTCCAGCTGTGGTACTTATCCACTCAGAACTTCATTATAGCCAAATGGGAGTTTTCAGTTTTTGATTGTTTTATTCATTTCTTGAACAGTTCAAGAGCAATGAAGAAATTTAGCATACATCTGTCCTAAGCCATTACTTTGATTCCTCGTTTAAAGAATGAGATATTATTACGTTGGATATTAATGCCCTGGATGGCTAACCAGAACCAATATTGCTTCGCAATTAGTCCGAATACCGAACTACATTAAGTACTTTCAGTGATGAACAACTACTTGGACAGGAATTTAATCCAAAACTCAAAGCAACAGCCCTGTGTGAATTAATACACAAACGCACACGTTACATAAACATGCAACCTGAGTAAACATTCCACAGCAAAGATCCCATCCACGAGTCTTCATGAATAGTAATAATTCATACTCGCTGATCACTTGTCGGTGCGTCATTGCGATTCTTTCCACTTCGATGCGCTTTGTAGTCCAACAATTACAGACTGTAGTCCATCTATTCCTTGATGTACTAAGTATCAGGACTGATACATACCAGATTTGCTTGGCAAAGTTACAGTTTGGGATTTTCTTCACATGAAGAAACGGTCTAGCAGTTTTGCCACAGGAATGGAGCGATTGAAAAATAAAATGCGTATTAATAAAACCTTGAAATGGAGTACATATACAAGCCTGTAAAAGTCCAGTGTGTACAAAAATAAACGTGCAACGACAAATGATCAATCTTTTTTTTTTCTTATCCTTAATGCCACGAGGTAAAGGGGTTTGTTCCACTGAGGTTTGGTGACGCGTGGCTGCACGGTGGATTAAAAAGCCACTACACCACAATCATCAAGAACCTCCTATAGCGGTGGGGACCTTTTCTGGGCCTTTTCAGAGAAGTCCTCAAGGAGGACTTGAGGCAAACTCACTTTCAGAGCTTCTGTGTGTATATTTGGGTATCTGCAGTGCCTTCAGTCATTTTTGCGGGCTTCCTACATCCAGAAACATGGGATCTACACTTTGGTCACTTCCATGCTAAATAAACTGGTTCAATCGATTTATACTGCCGCCTCTTCCGAGTAACTGTTCATGGCTTGGGAAATACAATTGTATAGAAAGCCAGTGTGTTAGGTTTAAGCAAGGAAGTAGAAAAAAGGTGATGCGTCAGGCCTCTTCCTCGGTGGACAAAGTTCATTTTCACAGCAATGTTGCAACTCGAGTCACTAAAAGCTTTTAGGTATGTGCTAAACCATGGAGCGAATCAACTTGCTTCTTAAGCTTGTACATGGTTACACTTCTATGAAAAGTAGTTAAGTAGCACTGTAAACGACAGTGTTTTTTTTTCATTGATTATACTTTCTGTATCGATTCCTCAAACGCAGACTGAATCTCGTCGCAGTTGGGGAGGAAAAGGGGGTTAAGGAAGCAGCGTTCGCTCTCTATACTGCCCGTTATTTAACGTATGAAGGTAAACGGTTACAAACAATAGATCAATAAGAAGCATTTATCGAATAGGGGAGTGATTTCAAACACGGCTACTAACACTGTGAATCGCTGACAGGGCGGGGTCAACAGCGGTCCATTAACGTTTCAAGCAACGTGCACCCAAAACGAACAATCTAATAGGCACTGTTTAGACGGGATGAGAAGTCAAATCTTCTGGTATTATTTTTTGACCACAAACATGGGTGGGCCGAACGTAAAAATGGACCCCAGTATGTTGGTTGTACATTCAATGCCATGCCACCTGCTAGGGTGAATTGTGTTTCTGGTTCTGTCTTTGAAGAGTCAGGGTACGGGGTGAGTTGCGATTGTGAAGCTTCATATCGTCTACGACCAGCAAACATTTCTTCCATTCCACTTCAGCGAAGAGGTTCCTTTAAATGACTTCTCTTCCTGTTAACCTTTTCCATCCATACGTCCGCCTCGTTTGAGTCGAGCCGCTCCCCTTTAAATGACTTAAACACTAAACGGGCAATAAGGCATTTGGAACGATCACTGCTGCTATGCAGTCTTTTCCCATTCCTCTCCCCTCTCTACGTTTCCATGTAAGAATCGGACCGTTGCCGACACCGAGGGTTTCCCTCCCCTCTCTTCCTCTTTTGCATGAGATGGCATGCGATGCCCAGCGCGCCACCCTTGAGGAAGCGCACAAAATTCTCACCCACCAGCGGTCCCATGGCATACATCCCTTCCTCCTGCACACACTCGTAAGTGTACGGGTCCACCTTAACCGGGTTCTGCCGACAGCTGATCGGCTTTCCAGGCTCCTCGCCTAGATTTTGGCCCTGCTCAGGCAAAAATGACAGGCTGGGCTTGGAGCCGATCAGAACTAGTGCCAAGGAGACCTGGAGCACCGCGCGGTGCCCACCCTCGTCCTCTAGTATGCACTTGCCATTGGGTTTAAACGCCACCACACGGTGCTTGGGAAAGCTCAGGTAGCCAGAGTAGGAGCGCGTTGAGCAGTTCTGGTTAACTGGCGAGTCCAGATGCTGAGAAGACAAAACTGGAATCGGCTGGCCCAACTGGTGCTGCTGCTGGCTCATCATCTGGTGCACTTTGTGGTACTCTGGGTACAGAAGACGTGGCAGCTGGTTGAAGATGAGTGCTGGGTCCGAGACGCTGCGTCGGAACGCATGGTAGACGGGCACGTTGAGATGACGGGTACACAGCACAGCGTCAGCCGCCGTTAGCCCTGCACCCACCACCAGCACGGGATCCGACGCCTGGCACAACTGTCCGGACGAAATGACGGTATCGAACTTACTGAAGCTGTGGCACACAAAGGGCAGGGACTCTCCATCTGTGCCAAGATAGGTAGGGTCATCATGGGTGCCAGTAGCCAAAACGACATTCTCCGCCTGGATAGAGAAAGGTAGCTCTTCTCCATTTCTCCTCTGGGTGCCTTGGATTCGCCACAAGGAGTGGTCCGGCCCAGAAGAGACGCGCTTCACAGCGGTTACAGTGGTGGCATGGGCAAAGTTCCCACCCAAGCCCATCATGCTCACATAGTGTTGGTAGTAGGAGGCAATATCAGCAGGTGTGGCGCGATCGTTGCGCACAACCCTAAAAACGAATACGAACGTATGAATTCCGGGCCATTTCATTAGTCAATAAGCGTTTGTTCTTACACTCATCCTAGGCCTCCAACCTCTTAATGAAGTTTTTCCACTTTTTACCACTTGCGCGCAGCATGTGGTTTTACACGGTCTTGTTGGAAAATGCATGGATAATCGCTCTAACGTTAATGCATGTATACAGGAAATTATGAAATGTATGCATTTTAAATCAGTGGCCATGCATTCATGTTGCTGGTTTTCTGTAATTGAGATGTTAGTCCAGTGTTTTTTTTTTTTAAATTTTTTAATTTATTTTTTTAAAAATTTTTTTAGAAATTAAGAGTTGTTGGTGTAATTTGGTTTCAGGGCTGGTAATGCGCCGACGTCACGGTACTAAAATGTAAACGCCAGCTGTAGAACCAGTAAACCTTTCTACTGGTATCAGTTTCTGGACCGGTACTGATTTTACTGGTATTTTATTCATCAGACCACAAACCACATGCTGAGCCCCTCTCTCTACCCCCTGCCCCCCCCCCAAAAAATAAAGAACATTCCATTTTCACTGTTATACAATGCTCACAATTGATGAAATATACGCTCATTTTTATTATTATTATTATTATTATTATTCTTCATACCTGCGTTTATCTCTCATCCAGTCCTTCAGCTTGAGTCCAGGAAGCTCCATCCAGTTAGCGAGACTGAGTGTCAGCATGGATTCCTCCATCGTCTGAAAGTAAAAACAGAATAAGGAATCGGTTCTGCCTGTGTAAAGAACAGAATTTTAAGAAGGTCTTCCTGCACCAACAACGCCCCATTCTGGTAAATCAAGAAAAATAGGTCATGCATTCCGCATAACATCCCAATACGCCATTCTCCAATTTATCAGAATATAATATATACATATAATCTTTTAATTTGTATTTTTAGCTTCTCTTTAAACTATTAATATAAATATATTACTTAGGTAACGGTTTAATGTTTTATATCATTTTACACACATCTACCCTTTTTGAGCCTATAAGATTTCTTACATTTAGGCAGCTTTTCATTGCTACCGTCACCCTACGCTTGATGAGCGTAACGCTGCTGAGATGGTGCTCCGTGTTAAAAAGCAATACAGAATTCAATTTGCCTTTGACCTAAATTTCTAATCCTTCATTTCTTGTCATTCGTTTTTAAATGAACATGCAGCACGTGTGTGCACCGTTTTACGTCCATCCCATCAGTGAAGATTGCCTTAAAATGCCAAGGTTTGAAATGATAAGAAATGGGTTATAATAAATGTAATCAGAATAAACATAACAGGAAACAAATCTCGATTTTGCTTTGGGGTGTTATGGTCTTAAACAGTCAGTCACCCCAGCAGCCTAGGAGTGCTGCAGATCCACTTTTCTATGAAACAATAAGCTGTTAAACTGCCCAGAGAGCCTTGGTCCCAGGGTTTCTTCCTTACAAAGTTTAAGGAGGTTTTCTTGCCATGGTCAACCTAGGTTTGCTCAGTTTGGGAAAGGCCTTATAAATTGGAAGATAATCTAAAATTATAAAGCTTTGAGACTGCTCCACTGTTTTAAAAAAAAAAAGAAATAAAGCTATAGAAATAAGGTCGGCGACTTAAAATGGCTTTTCCGTCGAGGCACTTACATGCCACGCTCCTCCAGCTGGCCCTTTTCCAAGCACAAGATGGGCTGTGGCCCTCTCTGGCTCAAAGCGCCATGCCAACGGCGAGGCGTAGTCCGAACCAAGATCGCTGTCTGGGAGAAGCAACGAATCGAAGAGTACAGCCAACGGGTTCGATGATCGACCCTCCAGGCCTTCACACAGATACTCCAGATCCTGCACAAACATGAACAAAACCATCTTCTAGCGCCTTTTTCTGCGTCGTGTTACCGTTACAACGACCTAGACTACTAAGCAACGAAGCCCGACTCATTACCGCCAAGCTAATATACCGAGTGCATGTGCACCATGTACGCATTTACATTTGTGCATGAATAGATAACGAGAAAAGGCTTCATTACAGCAGTTGGAAGATAAAGCGCGAATAAAAATGACCTACTGCACCAATCCAATGGTGAGGAAAGGAGAAACCACAATGAATAATGACTGCGAGTGTATTGGTACATGTCCATTGTGGTGCATTTGCCAGTCACCTGTTCAAACAGAGACCGATGAGGGTTTTCTGCAAGCTTGCTGTGCAGGATTGGATTAGGGTGAAAGGCCTCTGGGGAGAAGTATGGTGTGTATCCTGAAAGCAAGTATGAGAGGCAGATTCCAGAAGGTCCGTTACCTGTTTAAAAAAAAAAAAAAACCCAAAACAACATGTTTACTGCGAAAAATCACTTTCAAAGAGAAATAAAACTACGCTTTCTAAAAAAGCTTTCAGAATTGCCAATGTCACAACTCGATGAATCACTACAGCAGTTATAACAGCAGCAGCAAATGGCTACAAATAGCTTCTCCAGATTAACACTTACCAATAATGACCACAGGTACAACGTTTTTGTGATGCAAATCCATGTTAGAAGTCGTCAAACTTCACTTCTGCCAAGCTGCTTGCTACCACTGTTTGGGTCCTGGAGCAAGGCACTTAACCCACAACTGCATCCGTTAGAAGTCGAGCTGGTGAACGCTGGAATGCCAATCAAGCTGTTTAAACCGACAGGGGTTACAGTTAGTAAGAGAGCAAATTAAAAGTCACGCTACACAAAGTAAAACTCCACCTTTGCCACCACTGTTTACTCACGTTTTGTTTTACTTCATAGAAAACAAACACTATAGGTAGTGTTTGAGAAACCAGTCTGGTGGAGAAATTATTTTTTTTTTAAAGAGAAGGCTTTGCCTCTAAGGCGGCAGGCCAGAGGTACGAACTGATCTTTTCAGGTCATGACGTCATTTTTCCCTCAACAAGGAGCGATTTTATTTTTTCCCCTCCAATTTTGATCCGGAAAAAATTGCTTTTGTTTTAGAGCCATTAATCTAAAAAGTTCATGTTGGTTTTCGAGAATAAAGCTGAATTACGCAAGCGTTACACTGTAAGCGAACTGTAAACATGAGAACTATATATGCTGAGAACTCGAGATCCTAAAGTGACTGTATAAGACAAAATGAACCAGATGTGCACTTGTTATTTTACCCCATATTTATCTGTTAAATGTTTCCCCAGTTTCTGTTTTTGGAACTATTCATACAAAAGGTCTTTGATAAATTAGTTTAAATCTTACATTTAACATCCAGGCCACCTGGAGGCAGAGTTCCTTTTTGAGTCTGGGTCCTCCAAAGGTTTCTTCCTTTTAAGACGTTTCTTGCGTTTAAGGCGGTTTTTTTTCCCCCTTTCCACTATCAAACTACATTTACAGTATTTAGCAGACGTCCTTATCCAGAGTGACTTACAAAAGTGCTTTAAGACCTCAGTAACAATCCATTCTTAGCCAGGAATCTAAACAAGAATACACTTCTGTAACTGTAAAGGTTGTGTGTGGTGTATTTTTTAAAAAGTCATAGAAAGACAAGCATGGGGGGTTTAGTTGAGGTAAGTGCGGAATAAATGGGTCTTCAAACGGCGTTTGAAGATGGCCAGAGACTCAGCTGTTTGAACATTGAAAGGAAGTTCATTCCACCACTTAGGGGTCAAAACAGAGAAGAGTCTGGAGCTAGAGGATCGGAGTGAGCGAGGTGCAGTGCAGGGTGTGATAAGTGCTGCAAGGTAGGAGGGTGCAGGATCTTTTTTTTAGCTTTGTAAGCAAGCATGAGTTTTAAATCTGATAGAGCAGATACAGGGAGCCAGTGGAGAGAGCGGAGAG